>NW_010729083.1:1937863-2011026 GCF_000365185.1 Nelumbo nucifera | reverse complement strand
AAACTACCTCGCTAGTGTGCCGATCTTAGCCCGGCCCGAGGAGGGCGAGATCTTGGAACTGTACCTCTCGGCAAGCGACGAGGTGGTCAGTTCGGTACTAATAAAAGAAGTAGATCGGGTCCAACGACCCATCTATTATGTTAGTAAAATTTCGTAGGGAGCAGAGACAAGGTACCCACAGATAGAAAAGCTAGCATACGCACTGGTGATAGCAGCTCGGAAACTCCGCCCATATTTCCAGGCTCACACTGTCATCGTCTTGATTGACAAACCTTTGAGGCAAGTCTTACTCAAGCCCGAGGTTTCCGGTCGGTTGACGAAGTGGGTCATTGAACTTAGCGAGTATGACCTCCAGTATAAGCCACGAACTGCTATTAAGGCCCAAGCCCGAGATCCCCAGTTTGGGTGAGCATGGAGCTCCCAAGCCAATAGAGTCTGAACCCCGTGAAGTAGCAGCGTCGGCCATCTCCTAAGTAATGCGCGAAGTGGATATCGCACTAATATCAAGCTCGGGGTATGTATTCCGGATCATCCACCAGCTTAGTTTAAAGTCCTTTCTGTACGAGTCCACCATCAGGTCATCAAAGCACGGCGAGGCGATGTATTCATCGACGACCTTCTTCTTGGCGTCCTCAATGCCTTGAGAAAAGATCTGTGTCCTCTCCCTGATATCCTCTTGAAGGAATTCAACCTGATGGTGCAAATCCAGCCTTAGGTCCGCCATGTGCTTCACCACAACTCCCATGGCCTCGGCATCTCTCTGAGACCTCGCCTGCCTGGCCTGTGCAGCGCGAGCAGCCGCCTCAGCAGCTTGGGAAGCCGCCTCGGCAGCACAAAAAGCCTCTTCGGCAGCTCGCGCCTGCCTCAAGCTCCTTTCCACTTGGGCTGCCAAGGCATGGATAGAAGAATTCACCTACCAAAAGGGAAAAGCAAAATGATCAAAAGAACAACAACAAGAAGGATAAAAGCAAAGAGCCCGACAAGAAATCTGACTTACCACCATGGCATGAGTGGCAGCACGACAAGCTACCTGGTTCAAAGGAAGCTCAGACCATGCCGCGACCTCCTCAGGATAGATGGCCTCCCTACTCTTCTAAAGAGCGTGGTTCGGGAACAACATGCTCCTGAACTTGCCTTGGGCCCCCGAGCCTGAGGGCCCAGCTCGTGTGTAAGCGGACTCAGAGTAAGCGGGAGCCCCCATGTAAGTAGCCTCGGCATAAGGGGCCCCTGCTGCTTCATGAACTGCAGGGGCCATCTCGGGCTCCCTGGGCGGATCCACAGACGGGTAGTCTGGTACTTCGGGCTCCGCGTCTTGGGGCGGCTCAGCACGAGTTTGTTTGGCAACTCGCTTCCTCCTCTTCATGCCATGAAACAGGTGCCCACTACGAGTCCTCTCTAAGTCCATCACACTTGCAAAATGAGCTCGGCATCAGGAAAAAACGAAAGAAACAGAGCAAAACAAAAGACAAACCTGAGTAAGGAACCTACCCGAACTCAGACCGGCCTTAATGAGCTTGGCCTCCGACAGATAATGATGGCATTTTAGCCCAAGTCGTGCCCATTGTCGGAGGCCCTTCGCCGTCTCCTTATCAAGCGTAACGCCGGAGTCAGGAGCGGCCATCCCCCACCCGGTTTGAAATGGCCACCCCAATGCACTTCGCACCCCAAAGTAGTCCCGCTTCCACGCCGGGACCTTGTTGGGAGGTTCATGTAAAAGCTTAAAACCCGGGCGAGGAGATAGGTAATACGCCCGGGAAGGGGACCCGCTTGCTTCTTAAGCATTAAAATGGAAGAGAAGATCTCCAAGTCTAAAGGAAAGCCCTGTTCGCAAAATATGGAGATTGTCTCCACCAAGTTACGAATGGAGTTCAGGTGAAGCTGGCCTACACTAACGCCGAAGTGGTTCATTACCTCGACAAGGAGGGGGTGGAAAGGCAGGTGCAACCCTGTAGCGAGCTGCTCCCGGAATATCACGATCTCATTAGGACCGTGTTCCCAAGGGAAACTACCCGAAGGTATGAAGTAGGCGTACTCCTCAGGCAAGTTGAACTGGGTAATAAGGGATTGAAGCCCCTCAGGCATCATGGTCGAGGGTCCAAACTTGTCCAACGTTTGACCTCGACGAGAGGTGGACGCCAAACTACCCGAGGCGACTCGGCCTATGGGTTTGAACTCTTCCTCGAGCTCTACCTCCGGTTCGCTAGGACCATCGGGGGATGCAACTCGGTTTGTGGAACCTGCATCGGACCCCCTTGAAGAACTGTCTGAGCTATCCGAGCTAGACAACGGGAGGAGAAGATAGATTCCAGGAAAATACTCACCCGGAAAAAGGCTTGAACGGACTACGGGAACTTGAACACGAGCTAAAACCTTGAATGCGAACTAAAAGGCTTGGATGCAAGCTGAAACTTGGACGCGAGTTCAAGAAGCAAAACGCAGAAGTGACAAAAGCGACTGGGGTCCCCCACTATTTATACCCACAGTGACCGAGAATCAACGGCTCAGATCAAAGCCAATCCGACGGCCCGCAGTCGCGCTGACCGCACGTCTCCTGAGACCGAGACGTGACTGGCCGCACATCCCTCGAAACTGAGCGCACATCTCCTCACATTAAAGACGGCAACGGCACGTTTTCAAATTTGAAAAGACGCCCACTGTCGCGTATCCCAGCGGCGCGCTTTTTGAATTTTGAAATACGGCGCACGCTATCACGTCTGTCAGCATTTGTAGGCAGATTGGCACGTTTCCGTCTTTTTGGCGCTCGAGAAACCCGAAAGTATCCTGATGACGCGCACCTTGCGCTATCAGTCAACCAATTCGAAGTACGGGACAAATCCACCGCCACCTCGCGAACTCCCCGCGCTAGGGCAAGACCCTTAGCACGAGGAGTGGGGGGCAATTGATGAAGGAAGATTTGGCCCGACCTCGTAGCCACTTAACACGTGGCAAAGGCAACAGCTCGCCAAGGCACGAGCTCCGAAAGGAGGAACCAGCGGTCCAAACTCCCTGAAAAGAGCCCGAACTCCTCGAAAGGAGTCCGAGCTCTCCCTTAGGCCCCGAGCCTTGCGAACACAAAGGGCAACAACCCGAACTGGCCTGCCCCATGGCAGTTCGGGCCACACCTTTATCCGAACTCAAGACTTCACCTCGCACACCACTCCAGCACTTCGCCTCCAGGACGCCGAATTAGACAAACCACACCGTACCTGACACCGAAAGAGTCCGTATTCAGGGGTGGCGCACCTGACTGACTTGGGATCTGACGCTTGACAGCCGCACTCCAACGGCCACCTACCACCGCCACTTGCCACCGCCATCTCCAGTTACAGAGATGGCTCCAACAAAGAGCAGTGGCGGTTTTGTCCCAGCAGAGGTGATGACACCCGAACTGGTAGAAGCACAGAAGTAATCATACCCGACCTGACAGAAGCATAGGAGTGAGTGCGCGAAGTGGTTATAAAAGGCTCTCTACCCCCTGAGGACAAGGTATGTGAACTTTGCGCCATCTGATTTTATCTTGCCTTTGAGAGAATACTAACTTGAGCTTCGGAGTGATCTCACTGGGTTCCTCCCCGGAGATTCCCCACTTTCTTCTCCCTTTCAGGCCCCCCTGTTGCTTCAGTCAAAGGCAAGATTGTTGACAGGTAGGACCGACTAAATTGCATATCATCAACGGACATTAGTTACCTGACATTTAAGTTCATCCAGAGGGTCCCTTGTCTTGTTAACAGATGTTGTTGGTTTGTATAGATATGAAAATTTAGTGTGTACTTGGAGTCACGCTGATCTACATAGCAGGCCATAAATTGTATCAACAAGAAGCAAGCCATTCCAATTTACAATTTCGAATACAAAGGCCCTGTTTGGCATCAATTCGTACAGTTATTTGATTTTTGTTTCTCTGAATGGGAATCACATTTGGTAGTACCCAATTTCTTTCAATCAATTCTCTACTGTTTGATAAACACAAATGTTTCATTTCTAACAAATATAAGTTTGGATTGAATTGCATTGCAATTTATTACATTTAAATCATTATCAAATACATGAAGAAAAGGAGAGCAATTCACGTGTTCAATTATTTCCGATTTTGTATATATTTATATATATGTTTGATGTTTTTATTAACCGGTGATACTTGAAGGTTTATCTTTGATTTGTTAGAAAATGGCTGGAAAGTTAAATTAAATGTATGATGAATACATATGTCATCTACGTAATAGTTTTCTGTTCTGTTTTTTCCTCATCATTGACTTCAGTGAACCGAGTTTGACACCCATCTTGGTATCAACCGATTAAATGCTTTTTTTTTTTTTTTTTTCAGGTGTTCAAGTGGGTTTGCAGTATTTCTACCAACAAAATGTGGGTTCGAAGTAATAGACTACATTTGTAACAGATCAAAGGGGAAGAATCATAGGCAGCCCCTTCCTGTAACGAGCGCGAGATAGATGTAGAACTCTGGATCGTGAGATTCAAACCTGTGAGGAAGGGGATGAAAAGAAAAACTGAGCATCAGCAAACACATCTTGGCTCGCTTTTCTTGTATGCAAGAAAGAAATATAGATGATATAAGTAAGATAACTCATTTTAGGGTTAACAATGTCATTTTCTACTGAAGATTAATTAAATCATTTATAAATTATAAGTAGTATTTTAATAAAATGTTAAATATAAGATATATTTTAATAAATCTATAAAATTATAAAAAGTACTATAATAAATAATCTTTTTTATTATTTAGCTTTTACTTAATAAATCTCGTATATAATATAAAATGTTGGGATGCTATGTGAATAGACGTAAACATAATTGTTATAAGCAGGAGATCCGAACTCCTTTCTATCCTATTTGGAATGAGAATCGGACAACCAATTTATACCACGAGAATCACTCATTCACTCCCGGCGAATCAGGCCAAGCGGGGCCTAATTATCTATAGATACCATTTGGTCTCGGTGTTTCTATACAAAGCGTGGATGTCAATTTTATGCCGCTCGACTCGAAAGTACCTCCTTTCCTTAGTCTAAAAGGTCCTCAAATAAATCTTTTGTGGAATGTGAACCATGGAGGAACCCATTTTTAGGACTCTACTTGGAATTTCACACTTATTAAATATTAATCGAGTGTTAGCGGGTTAATTCGGTTGGCTCCATGTATCCACATCCATTTTTTATTAATATCTGTCAAAGGAGCTTTGCGGACCCGGACCCAGACCCTCATTATCGGGTAACGGATTTTTTTGTGTAAAACTCCGTTCTCGTGGGAACCTGGACTCGAAGACTCGTAGACAACTATCATCAACTATCCAGCATCAATTCTATTATATTTATATTTTTATTTATCTAAAAAAAGAAGAATCTAATGGCTCTTAAATAATCTTACTGATGGAACCTTTTTTAAAAAAAAAAAAAAAAAAAAATTGATAGGCAATTCATCTGACTGATGGACCTGGGGTAGACAGTTTTAGGCTCTTAGCTTGGCAGCTGCCCAGCTCTCACGGTCATGTGCCCGAACGCCTTCCGGGCAGCTCCAAACTCCGAGAGACCAAGAACGCATCTCCCACTCCGATACTTAAAAACCATTTCCCCCCACTCCATAGATCGATCGACGCCACCACCTGCAAGGGGAAGGTGGCGCACGATAAGCTCGTATGCCTCTCCCGGCGTCTGAAAAGTAAAAAGTGCAAAGTTAAGACTTAAAAAAGAGCAAAAAAGGGTGAGATGGGTCAGAGACTCAGTTGCAGAGCGAGTTATGAACATGGGCTCTTCACTGCTGTTCAAGCTGGAGACTTGGAGAAAATTCATTCTTTGTTGGAGAGACACCCAAGTCTCTTGCATCAGGCCACCGTTTATGACAGGCACTCTGCACTTCATGTAGCTGCTGCACACGGTCGGATCGAGGTTGGTTATTAGTTCTGTTTTCATTTCCTCGTTATCTTGCTGGATTTTCTTCTATTAATTTTTTTTTTATTCGTGGATTTTTTATTATTTCTCTTTCTTTTTTTTTTTCTTTTCCGGTGGTGTGGCATAATGGTTGGCAGGTGCTTTCTTGGATTTTGGATCGATCTGTTCATCCCGATATCTTGAATCGTCATAAACAGGTAAGTTTGATCTCATGTTTGTGTGCCAAGAGGAGATTTTGTTTACTTATATTTTCGAATGCATGATCTTTTCGTTTTTTTCCCTTCTCTCTCTTCCTTCTTTGTTTGTATTTGCTTTTGTGTTCTTAAGTTTCTCTTTTGGTGATTGGTCTCTAGACTCCACTTATGTTGGCCGCAATGCATGGGAAGATCTCCTGCGTGGAAAAGCTGCTTCAATCAGGGGCCAATGTATGTATAAAAATTCAATCTTGTTAATTTCTTCTCTCCATTTTCATTTTTTTTTTCTTTCAATTTTCCTATTAAAATTTGAAGTATAGTGGAGAAAATTTGATCTGGTTTTCTTTAAATTTTATAGATTTTAATGTTTGATTCTCTTAACGGAAGAACCTGCTTGCACTATGCCGCGTACTACGGGCATTCCGACTGCCTGCAAGCTATTCTTGCTGCTGCCCAGATGACCCCTGTTGCCGATTCTTGGTGAGTAGTGTCATCTCGTTTTTCATTTCTAATCTTCCAGAGAAAATTGTTACCAAGGCTTGGTGGATCATGATTGCAAGTTTGTAGGATTCCATATGTTTGATTACTTTTGTGGCTGGGTTTAACGGCAGGGGATTTGCGCGATTTGTAAATGTTAGAGATGGTAAGGGAGCAACCCCATTGCACCTAGCAGCTCGGCAGAGACGGTCTGATTGTGTTCATATCTTGTTAGACAGAGGAGCACTTGTCTGTGCTTCAACGGGCGGATATGGGTAATAAACCCTTTTAACTTCTCCATTTCATCATGGTTTAACAATAATCGGCTCTGTCATTTATTGATCAAGTCCTAACTGCAGCTTCCTAGGGAGCAGTCCGCTTCATTTGGCAGCTCGGGGGGGTTCTTTGGATTGCGTCCGTGAATTGCTTGCGTGGGGAGCAGATCGGCTTCAAAGAGATTCATCTGGGTAGGCATTCATAAGTGATGAACGATGATGTTTGATCCTGGTTAGAAATATTGCTCAGTTCACTCTCGTAGTTAAGTCTAACTCAACATTGATGATTGGTGAAATAATTCTGGATTCATTCCTTCATCACCTTTCTGTGATCTATACCTAGATATGTTTGGTCCAAGAAATGCCTTTATAGGCATATTAAATGACAATTGCATCGTGGATTTAGACATAAAAAAGTGTACATATATATATTAGGAATTTTCAGATTTTCCCATGTTTGTGTTCTTGATCTTATTGTAGAGCCTTGCTTTATCTGATGAACCAATTTATAGATTTGAGTTTGTGAAGCTCATATCGATTGTGTATACCATATATTTCTGCAGGAGAATACCTTATATGGTTGCTCTTAAGTATAAGCACGGGGCATGTGCTGCCCTGCTGAACCCATCGTCAGCAGAGCCTCTTGTGTGGCCATCGCCTTTGAAGTTCATCAGCGAACTTAATCCAGAGGCAAAGGTCCTCTTGGAGAGGGCACTTATAGAAGCAAACGGGGAAAGGGAAAAAAGCATTTTGAAAGGGATGGCGTGCTCACTTCCATCGCCTTCATATTCTGATGTCAGTGTCGATGACAATATGTCTGAGGTAAATTTTTATGCCTTCTCTCTGTAAGTTGGAAACGTTTTTTAGTTTTTATTTGGTGACTCCCATGTCTTGATTACATAGTTTAGGAAACTTTGCTAATTTATTTCACTGAATGGCCTTAGAGAAAAAGTTCATAGTTTCTTCCTTTTTTTTTTTTTTGGATGACGTGTAAGGCTCTCTCCTGAAAGGGGTTTCCATTTGTCTTTCTTCCCCTCAATACATATGGAAAAGCCCATACCCACATAATAATTTGGCTGATTGGAATGGTCTTTGGCCTCAGCTAGTCTCTGGGTAGCCCAAATTCAGGTTTAGCTTTTTAGTCTAGTGTTGCTTTGGTGGTGTAATGGTTAGGAAGGTTGGGGGAATATTTTCCATGATCATGTCTTTCCAACTAAAGAAACCTAACAATCAACTGCACTTTGCCTTGTAATTAACTCAAAAATAAAAAATCATTTGATGCAGGATAGTGACACGGAACTGTGCTGTATCTGCTTTGACCAAATGTGCACAATTGAGGTCAGAGACTGTGGCCACCAGATGTGTGCACATTGCACCTTAGCTCTTTGCTGCCACAACAAGCCCAATCCCACCACTTCATCCTTGTCCGCCCCAGTCTGCCCATTTTGCCGCAGCAGCATTTCCCAATTGGTGGTTGCCAGGGTCAAGGTGGAGAGTGACACAGACAAGGAGATGAGTCCTTCAAAACTAAGGAGGTTGAGGAGGTCCAGAAACTTGAGTGAAGGCAGTAGCAGCTTCAAGGGCTCGTCAGCTGTGGGTTCATTTGGGAAGGTGGGTGGCCGCAGTTCAGGGAGGGTTGCCACCGAAAGCACTGGTTGGGTCGATAAACCTTGATGGGTGGTGGCACAGGCATTTTGGTACATATAAAATTATACACTCCATTGGGCATTCCAAAGGCAAAGGGGGATCCAAAATAAGTAAAAAGGTCTTTCAGGCATGGTTTGGTAGCTTTGTTTACGTGGATCTTAATGTTGTAAATTGTAATCCCTGTTGCTTCCTTCTTTGGATTGAAGAAGCGGTAGTCCTTCTGAAGCCTATTCCCTGAATAGAAGAAGAAGAAGAAGAAGAAGAAGAAGAAGAAGAAGAAGAAGAAAAGATTTTCCTTTTGTTTTCTTTTAGGGAAATTTATCACCATCTGCAGTGGATGTTACCTTCAATTTTTCTTTAGTTTGAAAATAGAAAAGAATGGGGGGAATTGGATGTAATATTGTTATAATAAGTCGCAGAGTAACGTCTGTATGGCTGTTGTTTGTCATGTGATCATGTCTTTAAAATTTGTTGGTTTACCTCTTTTTTTCAGAATTCAGATAATCCTGATGATTCTTTCAGGCCTTAAAACCCCACCTTCAGGCCACCCAAAAAGAGATATTTTATATAGAAAATAAAAACAAAATGAAAGATGGGGCCCTTTAACATTTAAGTCAGAGAGTATGGCCCGGCCAACGCATTGGATCTGATCAAGTTTTGGCATATAAAAATAGGTGCACGTGAGATGCACAAATGGGACTGTGGCCTGTGGGTGCCTGATTTGTTATAACTTATAAATTGATACCCTGCCTTGGCCCTTGTGGGCCTTGTTTTGGTTGGGCTTGCTGTGTTTTAGTATGGTATTATTGGACGGACAAAGCCACAAGGGTCATTATTGACGGTATGCAGCCCTTCTCTGCATCCTTTTCCTCCCCTCCCTGACGGGTTAATTTTGACTGTTGGGGCCCAACAACAGAGGCTGTGGAGACAGCTTCTGGGCTGGGCACGTTATAGGCAGTTCATCTATTCACGCCCATGGTTTAGTTTTTAATAAAAATAAATTAAGATATAATTATTAATTCATCCATTCTCAGGGTAACGTGACATTCCCAGAAACTGTCTCAATAGCATAGGTTATTTGCCCCCAGTAGCTAAAGTTTTTTTCTCTCTGACGGTGAGTCGGTGTGACCCAATAACTAACCGTTATTAACGTTTTTTATAAAAAAAAAAAAAAAAAAAAAATTAAGGGGGCTACTCGGGTAGTCGGATCCTACTCCCTCCTCCCACATGGCCATTTTACGATAGCAACACACAACGTGGACCAACGACGTGAGAATGTACGAACAATCAGGATTCCCGATTACTATTTGGAATTTGGAAGACAACGAGGGTGGGTAATCCAGCTTTGGATCTTTCCATTGGGACAGCAACGTTGAGACGAGATGGTGACTTGGGTAGAGCTGTGGCTGACAGTTTGTCACAGGACTCGGGAGTGAAGAGTCGTTTTGAGTGTTTCCCTTTTCTTTTTTCTGGCAAAGTAAAACAGTGAATGAGAAGAACCAATATGAACCCATCAAGGGTGGGAAAATAGCCACGAAAAGTGATGATGGATCACTCACTGTCTGCTTGACTAATCTATTAAGTATGTTCAAATCACTGTGTATTAAGCTGATTCATGGAAGATCACCCGAACCCAAATATCCAATGAGGAAATTACTGATATGCACATGCGGAAATGAGAAAGAGAAACTCTGATCATTTAATTAATATTGTTAATTAACGGTGGCCAGTGGCAGTGGGCATAAGTATAAGCTAAGCATAAGCAGGATGCCAATGATTTAATAGATGATAGATGGGTTGTTGTTTCATTTGAATTGTAGATTTTAGACCCCTTGCAGTTCCTTCTCTAATGCGTTTACGTAAAAGCTGTTAAGTGAGACCCGCCAGCCAATTGCTGACTACTAGTGAGAGAGTGAGAGCGACAAACTGCTGAATGCTGCTGATGCCTGATTATTATTTGTTTAAAAAAGTCTTATAGATGGACCATCAATAATTGACAATTGTGTTCTCGCCAAGTTATCGTTTACGAAAGCTACAAGGGAATCGCCTTTGTTTTATTTCATCAAATTTGTCTGCATCTCCGCTTTCCATTTCCATTGCTTAATCATTCATTCATTCAATACTTACTGGGACACAGGAATTCATTCCCATTTCCAACGTTTCACTTTCTTTGATGCATTCCCCCCATTACTCATTACTCTTGAAGGTTACGACTTTGCGACTTACGAGGGGTGTCGCCTTCTGGCCTTCTGGGTGTTGTATAAGGTATTCTGATTCCTTTCCTTCTCCATCAAAGATCAAACACTACTCAAGTTTCTCTGTTGCAACAACCAACAACCATTGCCTTAAAATCTTTGTTAATAATACTCTCAAAAACAACTTTGAGTTTGATCCCATCAATGATCAAACCAAACACACAAAACTTGAGTTGAGGCATATCCATTCTTGCTTTTGGGGACACTGATGGATGTGGGCAGGGTTTAGGCCTTCGGGCTAACTCAATAATTTGCCATATCTCACACTTTTCGAGAATCAGCACCGTCCATTAAATGGGGTCCCAACTCCAAACTCCAATAATCGTGGGCTCTACTATCAATTAGTTTAAGCAGATGATGATCACTTTTTACAATCTGATTTTGGACGATGTAATTGTGTGTTAGTAACATTAATAATGGGTTACAATCTGACCTCATTTGTTGTGGACCCCACATTATACGTTTTATTTGTTCCCTGATGCATTCGTTCCTGATAGTTTCTCTTTTGATATATCGCATTTTTTTTAATCCATTATAGTCTCTGTCTTTTTCCTGGAAATTTTCCATGAATATTGGAAAAAAAATTAAGAATTGATTTTTAAATGCAGTACATTAGAAATTATCTATAATCTCCCATGCTTTTATGAATCGTAACAAAAGTTGTGCACTTGACATCATCTTGCCCTACTTGACATCATTTCTTTTCATCTAATTTTAGTTTTGACGGGACAGAAATACTCTCTCTCTCTCTCTCGGAAAAATGAAAACGTGTTTTTTCTTGGCCTTGAGGATCATATCTATGCACTGGTTGGTTCAAGAGGGTTAGTTCGTTCATGTTTTTCTTTAAATTTATGACCCTTCTTTTTCCTCGCACAATTTACAAAGCCTTGATCTATTAGGGTAGCCTCTACTATTATTAGGTCCTTCATAATCCTTTGGGTTTCTGTCAATGGTTTGAGCTTCGACCTCTTTAATTTGGATTGATACCATCAATAATAGTACTTTAGATCTTTGATGTAGTATGGGATTCAGACTAGCTGAATAAATATTAATAAAGTTAGTTTTTAAAAGACCTATCTTAGAATATATAAGAGGAGGATGCATCATGAAGTAAGCTAATAAGTTTCATGCAAGTTAGGACCACTACAAGACATGTACGAAGCAGAGATAACACCACCAACCCAATTTAGTAAATATTTACCGAGATAGCATAGTCACAGTATTTGTATCTTAGTTCGTGTTTACCAAATTAGTACCAATTTCTATCTTATTTCATAATTACCAAGTTAGTGCTATAGCGAGATTTTCAAATTTATACTTAATTAGGACTTTCTTTTTTGAAGAGATTTAGTAGGATTATATTATGGAGTGTATTTTTAGATTATGATTGCTCAATTGGAACATTTTTTTAAGATTTATTAGGATTCTATTATGGAGTCTTCTCATAGATTAGGGAATTCTTTTGATATTGAATTTTCTCTTAGGCCCCATTCGTTTGTAACAGTGCAGCTTACTTTGGGTAAGTGCACTTATCCATGCTCTTTTGATTTTTAGGATTCCTAGATAAATAATAAAATGACATTTCTACCCACAAAAAATAAATATTAAAATGGGTAAAATGGTCTTATCATGTTTGTAAAAATTTATCCTAGTTGGGAAATATTACTTACCCACCTGGGAGATGGGTAAGTTTTACCCACGAAAGTAAGGGTAACTTTATTACGAAGCTCATTGCTTAATGCAAAAAGAATATAGGAAAGTTGGTCAATGGGAAAAACCTACAAACGAGCGGGGCCTTAATTATTTAGTGAAGAATTATTCTTCATAATAATTCGACTTCTACTCTTTTCTTTGAAGTTTTTCTCAACGTGGTTTGTTTTCGTACTACGCCAATTGGTATCAGAGCTCATGTTTGATACTTTGTCGGATTATGAGTCCTAAGAAGAAACAAGTAGCTCACATCATGGAGCAGGAACCTAACAAGTCGAGGCAGTTTCTCAGGAGTTGAAATCGCTGAGAGATGACAACGACTCCAATGCAAGTGCTTTTGCTCGTTCTTTTTCATCATCAAGGCAAGTATCCAAGTCGACTGTAGTTGCGGGTGGTGACCAGATACAGTGGGAAACGGGTTTCAATATTGAGATCCCAAAGTTTCATGGAGGTTTCTCTACTTAGCAAGCAACCAAACTAGCTATAATTGCAAGTGGTGAACAAAGGCGATGGGAAACAGATCTCAAGTTTGAATGCCTAGAGTTTAATGGAAGTATAGCCTCAAATGAATTCATGGATTGGAGTTCCATGGAGGAGTTAGCAATTTCAGAGCCTGAAGGTAAAATCAAATCTTATGACTTTGTTGATTGTTTTAATATTGTTGAGGATTTTAACGAAAATCTTGTGTGACCATTCTCCTCAACAACATCTATTGAAAAAAAAAAACTTGTTAATTGGAACAAACCTCCAATCTATGATGAATAACCCATTGCTCAAGAAGAATATGTTATCATTCATCGTGATTTTCAAGAGGATGGAGACAATATTTATCGTATTAGAGGTTTTGATAGTATTGCTTCCATACAAGTCTACAAGGATCCATATTGGCAAGCATTTTTCCAAAATTCAAAATGGTCAATGAAGGGAGAATTAAATTATTTGAAGATCAAGAAATGTGTTTCAAAAGTTAAGAGATGTAAAAAAGACATTCCAACTCGTATTGAAGAGTTACACTATTAGCTATATATCAGAAAGTTGGAAATAGAGAAGCACAACAGTAGCACAATACAAAATGTTGGAGGACACTCACATGGTAGTATGAATTCAAGGATGGATTTTCTCCAACCCGGGAGGATGATGCAGTACGGGATTCAGACCAACTGAGTAAACATTTACAAAGTTAATTTTCAAAAACCCATCTTAGTACATATAGGAGGAGGATGCAGCATAGAAGGAAGCTAAGAAGTTCCATGCAAGTTAGAACCACTACAAGACATGTACGAAGTAGAGATGATGCCATTGACCCAACTTAGTAAATATTTACCGAGATAGTATCATCACAGTATTTCTATCTTAGTTCATGTTTACCAAATTAGTGCTAATTTCTATCTTATTTTGTAATTACGAAGTTAGTGCTATAACGATATTTTCAATTTTATATTTAATTAGGACTTTTTTTTGAAGATATTTAGTAGGATTATATTATGGAATGTTTTCTTAAATTAGGATTGCTCAATTAGAACTTGTTTTTGAGGAATTTTAGTAAGATTCTATTATGGAGTGATTTCATAGATTAGGAAACTTTTTTGTAGGAGGCATAAGGGTGTAAGTCTATATAAAGAATAGCTAAGGAAATGCTAAAGGATAGTTTTTTATATTGAATTTTTTCTTAATTATTTAGTGAAGAATTCTTCTTCTTGATAATTCAACTTCTGCTCTTTTCTTTGAAGCTTTTCTCAACGTGGTTTGTTTTCGTACTACGCCAATCTCCTATACATAATGCCTTGTTTTAAGGTTTAAATTAATCAATGAAAATTCATCAAAATTCACACGGGTGGTTTTGATTGTTCAAGATGACAAGCTCCCACATATTAGATCATCTAGCATCATGTCCACTTGCTATCACATTTGAGACTTTAGCCAATCAAAATCACCCTTGTGAATTTTGATGAATTTTCATCAAATAGTGTATCCCTTAATACAAAGTGTGAAGTGTAGGAGATTCGAGCTTCATTAATAGCTCAAAGGCTATGAACATTTTTAATGATCCAATGTGTTTAGTTTGTAATTTATACATTGAAATTTTTTACACCGAAAATCAATCTAATTGGGTGAACTAACTAATGACAAGCTTCAATTATTACTGAACAATCAAGAAACAAAACCAATCACAACAAGATTAAATCATTTTTTGACTGTGAAAGAACAAGAATTAAATTGTTTGGAGAAATAAATCATTCATTTATTGGTTATAGGAATCGAATATATCCGTTTTGTCTTTTGTTTAGAATATCTACATTGGGTCTACGATATCCATGGTGCCATTTGTAAGAAAAAAAATCTTCAACCAAATGTTTCATTCTCTAATAAAAGGAAATACTACTACTAATACCACTTATTTAGGTTGCGTTTGGAATTAGTGTAAATCAAAAACGATGTAAACATTTATATTGGTTCGGTTTTGTCCGCGTTTGGAAAGAGTGTATAATAATGGTCGATGTAAAACTCTACTCTGATTCAGTTTTGCATGTGTTTGAATGGAGTGGAGCTCTACATCGTGAATCAATGTAAAACTTTACACCAATTGCATCACGTTTTTCAAAAATACAATGGTCACTTAATGACGGTTCAGTGTAAAACGTCGTCGGTGTATGTTTTACACTGATTCCAAATGCAGCCTTAGTATTTAGGCTATTCAGTATCTCTCCTTTTTTCTTTATCTTTAGAATAAATTGCAATGCCTCCCTTGAATTGGAAAAAATGGCCTCTTCTCTCTTGCAGGCCATAATTCAACCAAAATCCTACTGTTTTGGTTGAATTCGATAGTGATTAATTTGATAGATTGTTTGTGTAGGATGTAGAAAAAAGTAAACATAAGTTTGTGTTTGGAAATGATGCAAGTAGAGTGTAAATCCCGATTCAGGGTAAATTTGCACTCTGGTTCACTTTTGCCTATGTTTGGCAACATTACATTTATGTATTGACAAATGACAGAAAACACATTTTCCAATGCATATTTACATTGATAATAAGATGTAAAAGTACATTAATAAAAAAGAAGTAAATTTGCATTCAAGTGGGCTTTTGATAAAAAAAAGGCATATACTTTATTGCAATTTGTGTTTGCATCCATTACAACTAAAAATCTATTTGGTAAAAAGGTAAATTTGTCGTTGCAAAACTAAACCAACTTTGCAATTTATATGAATCGTTTTACACTTTACATATTTGCATTCACACTTATTTGCATCGTTTACAAATGCAACCTAAGAGACAAAAGGAAATGCAATGCATCAAAAAGACATGAGAAGAAAGTGGCTGAAGAAACCCCAACTGGATATGTTCATGTAAGAGTCCTACCACCTTGAAGGATAGAAGCTCCAGTCTGTCCCACAACAAACACTCTCCTTAATTTTCTCATCGTTGCCCCTAGTAAAAAATAATCAAAATTGATTGCTCTACTTAAAGAAGTGAACAACAGTGTTGATTTGAACAAGAAGATCACACCCTTTGGGGTTGATCATCCATTGTATTTATAGTTGTACAATGATAGGTTTTATCTGTACAATATATACACGAATACAATGATAGAGATCAGATTTGTTAGAGGTTTGGTTTATCTGGGTTAATTACAATGGATGAGGTTTATCTAGGTTAGCTAATGTATGGGCCAATGCATGGGCCTGATGAGTGGGCTCACTATCATCCCCCCTCAAGCTGGATGGGGGTTCACTGACATGCAGCTTGTGAAGAAGATGGAGGAGACAAGCAACTAGCAGGCCTTTAGTGAAGAGATTTGTGAGTTGAGCATCAGAGGGTATGTGATGAACATCCAAAAAATTGCGAGTGACTTGCTCTCGGACGAAATGATAGTCCACTTCAATGTGTTTTGAGCGAGCATGAAAAACTGGATTTGAGGCGAGTGCAATAGCAAACATGTTGTCACACCAGATAACCAGAATGGAGAGAATGGGAATGTGAAGTTCTTTGAACAAGGAGCAAAGCCAGGAGATTTCCGCAACAGTGTGAGCACGACAACGATATTCAGCTTCTATAGATGAACAGGCAACTATGGGTTGCTTCTTGGCACACTAGGAGATATGATTGGATCCAAGAAAGACACAAAAACCATTAGTGGACCTATGATCTAGTGGATAGCCAGCCCAGTCAGCATCACAGTGGGTGCTTAGCTGAATTGAGCCTGGAGGAGATGGTGCCTTTTAAATATCGCAGAATCTGTTTCACAACGGTTAGGTGTGCTTCAGTGGGGTGTTGGAGATGTTGGTAGGCTTGATTAACTGAGAAGGCGATGTCAGACCTAGTGAGAATTACATATTCGAGCACGCCAACTGAACTTTGGTAAGTAGTCGGATCCTTTAATGGTGGGCTTGAGGAAGCATCAACTTTGGAAGATGATATCAGTGTACGAGCAGGTTTACAGCCACCCATGTCTGCATGATTGAGCAAGTCTAAAATGTATTTGGACTGATGAAGTGATAATCCGTCGCTGGTGCAGTCAACCTGAAGGCCAAGAAAATATGACAACGGGCTGAGGTCCTTCATTTTGATAAATGAACTGAGCTTGCTGATGAGAGAAGAAATGAAGGAAGGGTTGTCGCCTGTTATGATCATGTCATCAACATATAGTAGGAGTAAACATGTGTGCCATCTTGATGATAAATGAACAAAGATGGGTTAGATGAAGAGGTGTGAAATCCCAGTTCAACGACAATGGATTTGAATTTGTCATACCAGGTCCGGGAGGCTTGGTGGAGCCCATAAATTGATTTGTGCATACGATAACATGAAATGGATTAATGGGGTCCACATAGATAGGAGGCTGGGCCATATACACCTCCTTGTGAAGGTCACCATGCAAGAACACACATTCAACATCTAGTTGGTGGAGTGGCCAACCTAGGGTAACCACCAATGAAAGTACAACTCGAATAGTGGTGTGCTTCACTACGAGGCTGAAGGTTTCAATAAAATCTATGCCTGGTTACTGATGGAAACCTTTAGCGACTAGGCGGGCTTTGAAAGGCTGTACAGATCCATCTGGGTTTCACTTGATGCGGTACACCCATTTGCAGCCTACTACATTCATACCAGGCTAGTAAGGGACCAACGACCATGTCTTTTTCTCTCGAAGTGAGTTAAATTCTTGGTCCATGACAGTACACCATTCAGAGTGTTTGGACGCTTGGGTGTAAGTGGTCGGTTCAGTGAGGTGTGAGGCAGTGAGAGACAATGGGAGAGGGTATTTGGTGCTGTAGTCTTTGGGTTTAAAGTTCCCAGATTGGGATCATGTGACCATGGGATGAGTGCGTTGAGGTGTTGTGGGATGAGAAGAGGGTGGTGGGCTAGGAAGTGTAGGATTTGGTGGCGGTTCAGGTTAGGCTGTAGTTGTGGGCTCAAGCGGGGCAGTGGGTGAGTGGGTTGTAATGTTAGGACTTGGGGATTCGCATGTGATGTGGCTGAGTGCTTCTGTAAGAGACGGTGAACTAGGAGGAAGCTGTACCGAGGAGGAGTCGGAGGACATATGGGGAAGGGAAGGGGTTTTCAATGTGGGCCAAACGACATCAGTGGGCCCATGGATGTTTGGGAGCCAAGCGGAGATGGTGGGCAGATGAGATTCTGATTGTGGGCCGTTTGGGGTTGAGGGGAGAGAAGGGTATGTGTGTTCGTCAAAGACAACATAGCGAGAGATGTAGACTCGCCCGGTTTGGATGTCCATACACCTATAGCCCTTGTGGCACAGGCTATATCCTAGAAAGATGCAACGTGTAGAGCGACAGTGAAGTTTGTGTGGGGAATATGGACGTAACCAAGGGAAGAAAAGGTATCCAAAGGACTTGAGATGGGTGTAGTCCGGATGGGAGTGGAACAACCGTTCAAACAGGGACTGGGAGCAAGATGCTAAAAGAGGCATTTGGTTGATGAGATAGAGAGCAGTGGTGAAGGATTGGACTCAAAAACATGATGGTAATGACGCATGAGCAAGGAGGGTGAGACCTGTTTCTACGATGCGGCGATGTTGTGATCAACCACACCGTTTTGTTCGGGTGTATGAGGGCAAGAAAACTGGTGTGTAATGGCATGAATTTTTAGAAAGGAGGAGAATGGTGTGCCTAAAAATTCACCCCCCTCATCCGCACGTAGCACTTTGATTTTAGAGTCATAGAAGTTTTCAACTTTAGCTTCAAAGGATGCAAAAATATCATAGAAATCTGATTTTAAGCGCAATGGAAATAGCTAGGAGTAATGAGTGTAATCATCAACAAATATGACGTAATATTTAAATTTGGAAATAGATAATGCCAGGGCAAGTCCCCATAAATCACAATGCAAAGGTTCTAGTGGTTTACTGGAATGATGCAGCATAGTAGAAAAAGGGAGACGACAACTTTTTCCAAGTTGGCATGATGAATACACATTAGGACTGTTTTTATTTTTGAGGGATAACTGTGAAAAAATTGCAGCTTGAATATCAGGGGATGGATGGCCTAAGCAATGGTTCCAGATGGCTTCGGTGGGGCTGTGGGCGGTGAGAGCTGTGGGGTTACTGAATTCTAAGATGGGATGAAAGCGGTAGAGTCCTTTAGTCGGTCCTTGGTGCAGGATCCTCCCAGTTACCTTGTCTTGCACAACGAAGCCAGATGCATCAAATGTAAATTGACATTTATTATCTTTTGAAAATTGGTAAACTGAAAGTAAATTAGAAGAGGCATCAGGACAATGAAGAACATAATTTAAGAAAAAAGTGGAGGGTGGATAGGATAAAGTGGAGGTGCCAATATGTTTAATGCCCAAGCCGTGTTCATTACCCACCGTGACCAAGTTGGAACCATCATAGGGGAGTGGGTTAGATACTTTACCAAGATCTGGAGTGATGTGGTGAGAAGCACCGGTATCAGAATACCATGTGCCGTCATCAAGAGGATCACGGGATGCGGCTGCCATCGCGACTAATTTTTCCGGTGGATGCCTGTCTTGATAAGTGAGATTCAGCCTCTAGAAGCAGTCAATAGCTATGTATCCAACTTTGTTGCAGATTTGGCAAGTAGGTCTAGAGCCATTGTTGGTTGGACGTGGAGATGGAGCAGAATGGTTATGCCCTTGATTGGACTGTGAAGGTTGTGAGGTGGGCGGGTGCACTTTGCTGTTACTGGAGTTTGTACTCATTCTGTTGAGTGTACTGGCGATTTGATGAGTTTAGTTGGCGGGAATACTGTTGTCGTGTCTTGACTGCTGCAAGGGCGTGGGAGTTCTCTGTACTGCTAGTGACATTTCTTCACAGATAAGCAGGTCATGAAGCTCTTCAAGAGTGATTGCTGCAATCTGGGGACGACTACGAATAGTGGAAGAAAATGGACAATAAGATGGTGGCAACCCGTCTAGGATATAAATCTGCAATTCATTATCAATCACGGGTGCACCACATCCCGCAAGTTGATCGCTGATGGCTTTGACTTGTTGGAGGTAGTCATGCATGGTGAGAGAGCCCTTTTTCAGATGATGAAATTGTTTGCAAAGGGAAGTAATGTGCATGGGGGTGGACGAGGCATAGCGACGTTCCAGAATATCCCATGTTTCCTTAGATGACTTCACACCAACCATGTATGGGAATGCTGATGTGGATAGGGTAACTTGAATCTAGGATAGCAGCATCTGATTGTGTTCATACCAAGTCTCTAACATAGGATCATTAGTGCTTGGAGCTGGTTTAGATCCATCAATGAAGGACATGAGACAATGCCCTCTGAGTATGGGTTCGAACAGAGATTTCCATAGCGGATAGTTTGTGTTGTCCAACTTTATGGGTACGAGATTGGAGATATTTGATACCATAAAGAAGTGAACAACAGTGTTGATTTGAACAGGAAGATCACACCCTTTGGGGTTGATCATCCATTGTATTTATAGTTGTATAATGATAGGGTTTATCTGTACAATGATATACACGAATACAATGATAGAGATCAGATTTATTAGAGATTTGGTTTATCTGGATTAGTTACAATGGATGAGGTTTATCTGGGTCAACGTTATGCATGGGCGCCGATAATGTCTTGTGGATGTCGGAAACTCACCAGAAAATGATTAAAATGGGAAAAACAGAGTAAAACAGGCATAAAACTTAAAATAAAATGAAAGTCATTACAATGCTAGAGCTTGGGCGCGGCATACTTGGAAATCGGAGATACTAAATGTTTGACACATTAGAGACTTACAGTGATGTTTCTCGGTGGAGACAAACTTTTGGAAGAGACAAATAGTAGCATCCCATACGTGAACCTAAAGAGTGATGCTAATGCCGACTGATAACTCAGAAGCATGTTTGATCAAGTAAGAAGTTCCCATTTTGCAAAGTCTCAAGAACTTTCATGTTAAACACAACTCAAATTCCGCTAAAGTTTGAACAAAAAATAAACAAACCTGTCTTTGTATCAAATA
This sequence comes from Nelumbo nucifera, assembly GCF_000365185.1. The sequence continues at coordinate 1,990,108 of NW_010729083.1, read as the reverse complement.
GAATCAAATAATTCTGAGAAAAGGAAAGATGAAGAGATTTTTATCAAAAAAAAATGAAGAGAAAGGTGTGATGTCAAATAATGACGTATATTGAAGAAAATTGCATGGACTAAAGCAATATCTTCCACTCAAATAAACAACAGAATAAGACGATAAAGGTATTCATTACTTCTAACAAAAACACTTAGGTTGTGTTTGGTTGCAGTGTAAATTTTGCACTAGTATAAACGCATGGGAGTGCAAATGTAAAAAATGCAAATTCTTGTTTCATTTTGTTTTAGATTTTATTTTATTCTGCTTTATGTCTTAATTTACTTCATTTGTATTGTAATCAAACAAAATAAGCTAAAATTTGAAACAAAAATATGTCGGAATTTACACTCAAATCATTCACTGCCATGGTTTTGCATCAGTGCAAATTTATTTGCATTGCAATCAAACATAGCCTTATTATTTTCATTATCTAATAATCAACTTACTATAGCAAGATTGGTGCTAGCTATCGATTACAAAATGTTGGATTTTAATCTCATTAGAAATTAAACCCAATGGGGTTTGATTGATCAATTATATGAAAAAAATAATACACACACACACAATTTTTTTGAAAAATCACTTTGTCTTCCTCTCAATCCAGTCTGCTATTGTCTAATAGAAGGTTTATTCGGAGATTCTTCAATTTTGCTGATTGCAAATTCTCGCCCAAGGCTCTATTGTATCCTAGGAACAGATTTGTCTGTAACCCAATAGAAAACTCAGTGCAACTGAGTGGGGGCAAATAACGTTCTAAAAGTAGTGCCTTTAGACGCGCCTCAGAGCTTCTCCTCCAAGTCCCTGTGACCCCATTTCCCAACACATAGCCTATTTGAGTGTTAACTGAATACCAAACTAGGGTCTCAACTATTTGAGTGTTAGCTGAGTACTAAATTGGGATCTCCCCAAAATAATGGAGGAGTCTTGGTTACATAACCTTAGGGTTTTCATTATCGATTACATAACCCATTTGAGTATTAGTTGAGTATTGAACTGGGATCTCCCCAAAATAATGCAAGAGTCTTGGTTATTCAATTTCTATCAATGTTTTCAAAATGGGATTGGACTGGAAAAACCAGGAATAGGTCACTTGATTGGTTACATTTTACCCTAAAATTGTTATTTGGCCAAAAACTGTTGATTTGGTCAGCAAACCATTGACCCAGGTGGTTAAACTGTCAAACCATTCGACCCGAGAATGGTTTTTGGTTGTTTTCTGTTTTTTTTTTTAATTTTTAATTTTTAAATTGTTATTTGGCCATTTATTTGGATTGGACAGCCAGACCGTTCAACCAGAGAACCGAACCCCAGAACGGTTCCCTATCCGCTCCTGTTTTAAAAACCTTGATTTCTATAGAGCTAGGGAAGGGAAGAAGAGAAGCTTTTATTTTGGTTGGTAGGATCCATATCATTGTAGAATGGAAACTAATCTAGAATGGGTAAACGTGTACTGATATTGGAAATCTACAAAAAGAGGAATCTTCACCTAAATTACTGATAAAAAATCTTAAATTAGTGAGGGCCCGGAAAGGGAGTTTTCTAATAAAAGGGAGAGGGGCTTGCTGAAGTGGCAATTTAAGAGAGCTAGAAATGGTATAAGGAGGAGAGGCTAGAAATGCTTGGTTGGAAGAGGGGAAGAATTAAAGGGTGCGTGGCCAGTTTTGTTTTAATATATAGTGATAGAATAGATTAGAGAGCTATTTAACCCACTCCAAATCCAATTGAGTCTTGCATGTATTTGGTATCAACATAAGACAATGGTCTCAAATCCTTGATCCAAACTAGTTTTCTTGTTTTGCAAGTTTTGAATACTTGGGATCCATTGGGAATCGGAATGGTCTATTCCCATGTCTTTTTGGTTTATACAGGAAAAAGAATGAAAATTGAAATCAGTAAGAAAGAGACTTCATTCTGAAGAGAGAGAGAGAGGGAATGGCCATTCCCTCAAATGGGGGAATGTCATTCCATCAGAAATGGAAAAGGGATTCTGATTTCATCCAACCAAACATATTGAAATTAGAATAGCTCCTTCCAATTCTCATTCCAGACCCTTATTCCCACAAACGAAACAGGAACTTGGACTTTTATTAAAACAGTCACAGTTTAAGATAAAATGACAAGGATCGATCTCATTGTGTCGATCTAGATTTCCATCAGTCAAGGAGACTCGTAGATGGATATAGAGTTCTAAGGAAATTCATTTCTCTATAGTATTCTATATTCTTCTAAGGCATGTGAGGCATATGAGAGTTCAACCCTGGCGGTTGTTCACGGGTTGGGTTGGGTCGGTTTACTGAGTTTTTTCCAACCGACCCGACCTAGTTGGGTTACCTGAGATGGAAACCGAAACTGACCCAGTGTTAAGCAAAACCAACCTGGTCGGTTTGAGTCGGGTTGGGTCGGTTTGGGTCGATTTCGGCTCTAAGTTCATCCATGCCCCCCATGGCCATTTAGTTTTCTGGAAATATATTTAAAACTGAAATATATATTTTAGAAATATATATATATATATAAACAAAAATATACATACAAATATATTGGAATATATATTTTCTGGAAATATATATCTGACATATTTCATAATATATATTTTTTAGATATAGATATTGGAATATATATTTTCAGATATTTCAGTTTTTAGTTAAGTAGGAACTAAGTCAGTTCGATTTGGATCGGTTTCGGTTTTCACACAAGAAAATCGAAATCGACTCGAACTATCGATTTATGAATTTGTACAACTCGAAACCGACCGGTGCTGATGAAAACCTGGCCAACTCAGGCTGAGTCGGTCCGAATTGATTGGTTTGGTCCGATTGGGCCTTCTTATCAACAGCCCTACTAGCGGTTTCATTAATCAGTAGGGCTATACCAGTTTTCTTCTAACCTGCTTTTTGAACAAGAAAGGGATTAGCTAGTTTGGTTTTGAAAATTGGTGGGAATTGATCAAGTGATCACGAAGAATTAATGAAGGGCTGCTTCAGCTACCAGCTGCTTTAGGCTGACTTTGTGATCAATGTTTTAAGCGTTGGAAATATCAGACCCCGTATCGGTGATGAAATTTCTCTTTTAAATTTTAGAATTCCTTTTGATATTTTCTATAAGTTTTAATTATTTTATTTTATTAGTATTTTAAATGACAACTTTACAATATCTTATATAATTTTTAATATTTTATTATCGTATCCACTTATCCAAAAAAAAATATTATAGTCAAACGAAAGTGGTGTAATAAAAAAAAGGAAGTGGTGGGAATCCTCAATATTAAAAAGTTTTAAAATCTCCATACAACTGAACAACGTTCACAATATCAACGTGTATCGCATTATATTGTACAATTAATACGTTTCGGCCGGTTTTCATGGTGAACGATACACAAAATAGAAGGAAGACTTTCAAAGCTTGATATTCATTAAAGAGAACGAAGACTTGAACGCTTATTTTGAAATACTGCCATTTTCGGAGAGCATCAATGTTGAGACTCAGGTGTATATTTTTTACCTTGCAGTCTTGCATTGGTATAATTTAAGTTGCCTAATACCAAAAATAAATAAAAAACTGAAAATCCAATAGTTTGTGTTTTTATTTTTTTTTGGGGGGAAAGATTTAACCGTCAAAAGATGTTACATCGAATGTGCAAAACCCCTCTTAGGCAATTTGCAGAAGTTCCAAATAAAGCTTTTTGGTTTTGTTTTTTTTTCAACTTGTCTTCACATAAAGAAAGACACATCTTAACTAAAATGTCTTTAGCCTATCAAGATCTTAATGCAAAAAGCTCATTACATCTCTTGGATGAGTAGAGAGTAGAGACTGGCCGGGCAGAATTCTTGTTATGGGTGCTGAATCGTGATTCTATTAAAATATATTTTGGATTTGGGAGGGGAACCGGGGAATTAAATATTCAAATCAGTTTACCAAAAAATTGAATTACTCAAATCCCCATAAAACTTTACACGAGTACCTAATTCAACCAACTTAATTTTTGACGAAGAAAAGGACAGACAGGAGAGGAGAATCTTTTTGGCAATATTACCCAATACTTTTTACGTGGGACTGTTTTACTTCCTTCCGATATACACTTTATTTCTGCTTCTTCAATCGGAAAGAGTGGACTCACTTCAGACTGTTGAACGAAGAACACCATCATCTGCCATGCATTAAGAATTTCTTGGTAAGTCCTAATATAGGTGAATCAGATAAACTTCATTCCAACATAAATTTTTATTCTTCGATCCAAAGAAAAACAAAAGGGCGTAAAATGAAGTTTTCTGAAGGTGAAAAATGGCGCCTCAGTTGGTGGGTTGTCCACACATGCATAATAACAACAGTGAAACTCCACAACCACCATTCTCATGATTCGAGCCTCCACCTGATCTCCTTCCAACGTCTGAACCAAACCATGGAGTTGACCGAGGGGGGGCTACTCTGCCGTTAATGAATAACGGATTTGAAGAATCATCAGAAGCATTCATTGACTGCTGGCCAAACTCTTCAGGCTCATAAAAGCCAGGGCTGCCGTGATTCCTCCTGTAACCGCTAGAAGCTCTCCTCTCCACTTCGAGAAAATGTCCGAGCGATGGTCCATTGTTCATATTATCTACATCATCCGCGTTATCTTTTGTGCACAGAGAAAATAACCAGATCATCTTGGACCTGTAATTCTTCTTGCCTCTCAAGACCTCTGCTCTTCTTCCCCTAACCGATCTTCTCGAGAGCTCTAGAATGTTTGAGATGCCAATAAGGCTCCCGAGTGTGATTCTTCTTTCATGGAAGAAGGATCCAGTCGACTGAAACAAGCAGAAACTTTAATTAATAACTACTTACTTAAATTGTTAGGTCGGTTTTAGTTCCCACTCCCACATTGGTTGCATTGGTTATGGTTGCAGGGCAGATGGTTCTAGCCTCCTAGGTTCATGAATTACCCCAACCAGTTACTTGATAATCATAACTGTTTGTTTTAATTTGTACACTGTAATATCATAATTTCCTGGCATGACGACTTAAGAGTGAAGAGATCTCAATGTTCTATTCCTTCCATAAAAAAACAAACAAACAAACAGAGAGAGAGAGAGAGAGAGGTGGGGGAGACTAATTAAGGGATCCTTGACCTAAAATTTTTTAATGGAAGGGAAATCAAAGAAAAAGAGAAAAAGCAGATAGAAGAAGATGCATTCGTCTGATAAAGTTGTTAAAGTGATAATAGATAATTCGTAGTCACAGTTTTTTCTTCACTGAGCAATTGAGCATAATATATTCTGCCATATTCATCATCTAAATTTTAGAGCTTTACCTAATCACCTGCAGTACAATGAGCATATATATCTTACTGTAATTAAGTTATGTTTTACCTAATTACCTCAGTGTCCAAGCCTGATGAAGAATCCGTGGAGGAGCTTGGAGAATCAGTGAGCAAAGTGTTTAATGAAAATGATCCAGACAAATCACGGTTTCTGATCAGCCCGGTTCTGACATTTGGTGGCTGCAACCCCAAAGGCCATCCATCGTCCTGAGACATCAATTGATATAATGTTAAGGAGGAAGAAGAAGAAGAAGAATGGGAGAAGAGATGAAAAGAAGGAAAACTCCAAAAGAGAAGTGAAGACAAAAAACTAACACCTGTTCAGCCATGGTAGCTTCTTATGTACTGGTTGATGATTTACTAGGAGAGGTCCAGCAGTCGGGTCGCTTGGGATGAAGAACAATCATTAGTCATTACTCGGCGCTTTCCACATTTAAGACAAACACTGCACAGAACAGTCAAGTAGTTGTTTAGAAGGAAGCTAAGATGCGGAATAAAACTGAGCAAAGAAGTCCTTCAACATCCCATGCTCCTACCTCCTGAACCAGAAGGAAAGAGAGTTGAGGAAGACCTAGCTAGAATGAGGAATCTGGGAGAAACCTAGTTACCTTTATAAGTTAGTCTGCAACAGGTTGTTTGGGAAAGGAAGAGGAAACAGAATAATGTTGCAAGAAGGAAAAAAAGAAAAGGGGGGGAAGAAGGCAATCAGCACACAGCAGGAACAAAGGGGCCGGAGTGAAGCAAGAACTCACTTTGACCGGAGCGACCTCAGTAGAGCATCATAAACGTCCCTTGAATGGCGGAGAATGGGACCCTCATATGCCGGGTCTTTACCTGACACTGGTCCAGCACTTTGCTGCTTCACTCATAGTGTGATAAGACGTGGTCAACACCAAATTACAAACAATGAGGAAAAAGGAGTAATGAGTTTTGTTATTCACTCGCTCACTCTTCACATCCAGATGACCACCCAAACCCAAAGCTTCAGTCCATTTCAATTTTATATATGCACCTGCACCTGTCACTCAATGAATATATAAGAAAAATAAGAGTGATTATCTTTGAAAATCAAAGCACTAATTGTTAGTCTAACATCAACTTGGTCGAATTAATAAAGGGATCAACCATTTCAAGGTATTGGAAAATCAGATCTATTCTACATTGTGAATGTGAATGGTTTTATTTTTAAAATGAAAATACCTACTATATTAACAAAATTTACTAATTTGCTGGGGTGCAACTTGGATGGATTAGGGTTGAGATTTTGTCATGGGCCCAATTCAAAACTCGAACCCATAACTGTCTCAAATTTTAATTCGAGCCAACCCAAATTGCGCCCCCCTACTAATTTGCTCCAAATCCTTTATTAGCCAGTTAGGGGATGATCTATTGGCCCGAGCAATATCATGTCAATATGGGAGCTATCAAGAGTGAACACACAAGTGTTCCATATTTAAACAACTTCGTTTGTAGCCCATCGCCACTTGATGGGGTTGGGATCGATTTCTACCTCATGTCTTGTGGAATAGGACGGATGCCCTCCGAAGTCCGACCCACATAAGGCAGGACATTGAGACGATTCTGCAGCCTGATTTAGCCTATATGTTTGGTTGGATAGAAAACAAGGAGTAGAAAGTCAGGGGAAAATTCTTAACAATTTTACTAATATTCCACATAGGATCTATTTGTTTGTAGTGCAAATATGAAGTAGATGCATATTTTGCACTCGGTTCAATTCTGCATCCATTTTGTTTTAATTATGATTTGCACTTCTATTCGATTCAAAATGCCAATGCAAATTTTGCATCTCAAAATAAATGCAAAATTTGTACCACCATCCTTATACCTTATTAATACTGTCTCATATAAAGTGATGAGGATCACATCTTCTTTTATCCTATCTCACTCCCAAACAAATAACCCTCCTAATTCCCATCTCCATGCTCTTTCATAAAAGGTAAGGACTACGTCACTTTACTTCTTACAAACAAATAAGACAGCTGAATTTGATGCTAAAATAAACCAGAATTTGCAGTCTATCTCTTCCCATGCATTTACGCCAATGCAAATGAAAATTCACTACAAACAAACTGAGCCTAAAGAGTGTATGTAAATATAAATATGTACAGTGAAAAACTAGCTTTGTATTTTATATTTCAAAACCTATATTTGCACAATTGAACTTGTGCATATTTGTATTTGCACCCTTCCCAAACTGAGCCTTAAGAACTTTCCTACTACTTTCTATTTTTTTCTTATTTTCCATCAAAACAAATACAGCATCAATTTAAGTTAGTCTAACTGATATCTTCTAGAGGTGGAAACAAAAGTTTTGGCAGAACACAGGAAATATAACTGAAATTTTATGAATTGGAGAATTCAGCTATGCTGAGGCTAGGTTTGATGTTTTGATAGAAAATTAAATAGAAGCAGAAAAGATCTTAGATAAACATAACAAAATAAAAATAAAAAAATCAGTTGGACCATTGGAGCTACGACATGTGAAAGAATGATTTGGATTTCGTTGGATGGGCCTCCTCGATCAAAAGCTTATTAGGATCTCACTATGTAACAATGCATAATTGGTGTTCTATTTTCAATGTTGGACCAAAATTTTTCCAAAGGCAAATCTTGAGGAGATATTTGCCAAAATGTGAATGATTTTGTTTTCTATATCAAAAAATTGCCACGTCAGCAAATTTCATGCATTTTTTTTTTCTGAAGTGGCAATTATTTTTACTTAAAAAATGAAAATTATATACATTGGTGAATACCTCTTCTAAAATAAATGTCTATTTTTGTGGCCGCATGATGTATATTGCATGGTTTTTAAAAACCGAACCGGTCAGGAGTCTGGTTATCGGTTCGAACGGTCCGACCATTCAATTCGAACGGCCAGTCTGTTTTGACAAAAAAAATTTAAAATTTAAAAAAAAAATTGAAAAACGGTCAAAGCCATTCAAACAGTTAACTAGCTGATTCAGTGGTTTGCTGATCAAAATCAACGATTTTAGGGGAAAAAACGGTTTTAAAGAAAAACAAAACTGGTCCGTTTTTTTCGGTCCGACCATTCAATCCGGTCCGAATATTGAGTGGCGACTATTACTTGATGTAATGAAGTAATGATACAATCTTGACCTGTTAAGAGTAAGAAGAATAAAGGACCAAATTTGAAAGTGGCCACTTAGTGCCAAAAAAAAAAGAAAGAAAAAGAAAAAAAACGCAGAGAGGTGTTAAAACCGTATCCAATTCCAATCCAATCCTCCCAAGAGACCCCAGATGGGTAGGACCAAAAACAGTGGGTAAGGATTTTGTTGCAATACAATCCGCAATTCATTTTATGATCTCATACTTGACATGTAGACCTATGATTGTGTTGGGTCCAGTCCCATCCAAATCCATTCCATTTTCAAAAAATCCAAAGAATGAAATATGATCCAAAATACAATATTTTTTTAGGCAAAACGCCTGTCAAGTTGGACAGACGAATATCATTAAGAAGAAAGCTCGGCAGAACAATTACTTAGAGTTTCATCAAGAAAAGATGGCGCAAAAGATCAAGGGCCCGTTTGACAATTCTTTTTGAGAAGAATTTTTTGTAGCTCTGATAGTTAAAAGACGTATTGAGCTTTTGACATAAGATTTGGACAGCCCGAAGACCATTTGATAAACGCGTATTTTTCTATGCATCGTTTCGGGTCTTTTCGTGCGAGATTAAAATGCGAAAGACATGAGAAGATTCATTTAGAGTTTCCCGAAATCAACCCAAAATGGGCTTTTCGTGTCTTTTCAGCATCCCATTTTTTGATGGCTAGATCTTTCGTGTGTCAATGACAATAGACCGATTTTCGGTCTTCCCAACTTATAAACAACTGAAAGACCACGCAGAAAAATGCGCCAAACAGGCGTCAAGTAAAACTGTTCTGAATACCTAAAACATGCTTAACCAACTTATGAGCGACTGTATTAGCATCGCTAGGGGTCCAATTCACCAAGTTATGAGGGAATCGAGCATGAGCTTGCAATCTTCAATAAGGTGTCTAATCCTCCAAGGAGAGGGAGTAGGATGTAGGATTATCAAGCTGAAACCAATGATACAACCAATCCACACGAATCGACAAAGAGGAGGCAATCCAAACTCTTCTAATGACATCACACTGGAAAGGGACTGACTCGGTGTGAATGATAAGAGAAATTCTTCGCCCAAGGAAGAGCACCAACAATACATCTCCAAAGGAACATATGAACCTTGGGAGGGAGGAATTTGATTTTTCAAAATACTTTTCAAGAAAACCCAAATTTTTCAATTCAAAATAGAGATGTGTGGCTCCAATTCATTGTGGATAGAAAGTAGGTAAAAAAAGTGAATAGGAAATCCCAAATGCTTCCAAGAGGTATTACCAAAAGCATAATAGGATGAAGAGGAAGAGGGCTCTTGTTGGGAAAGGAATCTATATGCCATAGCCGTTGAGAGAACACCCGAATTTGAATGTTGCCACACAAGAATGTCCTTCGACTCAACTCATAATTGACAATTGGGAGTGGGATGGTACATATCATCGTCATCATAAAATGTCCCAGAAAATCTTTTAGTCGTTGGACCATCCATTCATTCATGTGAGTCTGGATTAGACCTGTTCATTGGTCGGGTGGCCCGATGGGCCGGCCCGGCCTAACCCCCGGATGGGTTTGAATAGGCTTTTTGGTCCGCGGGCTTAACCTCGGGCCAAAAAGCCCGGCCCACATAAAATTCGAGTTGGGCTCAGGTTTTGCCAAAATAGCCCGGCCCGACCTATAGTTAAACCTAAGTAAAAACCCTATGTGATGTCTATTTGAATAAATTTTTTGATTTGAGAAGGTTGTTGATTCACTTGTAGGCCCATTGTTCATTTAAATAGGGGAAAAAACATCTGAATTAAAATAGATAATGTCTATTTAAATAGGGAAAATTTTGAATTTCTTTTATTAGGTCGGGCTTTGGGCTCGAGCTCGGGCTTCGGGCTTTTTATTAGGGCCGGGCTCGAGCCCAAGTTGTAGGCCCATTGGTCGGGCCAGGATCGGGCTCGGGCCTAACATTTTTCTATTAATAAAGAGTCAAAGCCTGGCCTGAGCCCAGCCCGGCTCGGCCCATGAACAAGTCTAATCTGGATCAACGAAATTAGCAATTCTTAGAACAGACGGGTTCAGTGCAAGGGCAGAGTCAATCAACCGAGGAGAGTCACCAAAGGGGAGCTAAGAGGGTCAAATAAACAATTAATCAACCATCCATCCAAAATTCAATCTGATTTAGGAGGTTTCAAGTAAACATAGGATCTGTTTGGCATTGTTGCCGTTGTTCCAGAAAATGGTGTCACATCAGCACCATGTCGGAAAAACGGTGTTCTAGGAAATAGACATTTGTTTGGAATCATTTTTCCATAAAAACGGTGCTCTAAGTTGCCTTGGAAATCAGGAAGGTATGGCTTGGAGCAACGCTGAATTTGATATTTCCTGGAGTTACAGCTCATTGCTGCCAATATACATGAGGTGGTAGTGGTGTGGCACTAGATAATGGGTACCAGTGCTGAAAACGTTTACTGGAGCATTGGTACCAAATAGAAAACATTGTCGTTGCTCTAGGAAATGTCTACCTGACAGCAATGTTTTCAAACAAAAAAAATGCACCGTTTTTATACTTCCAACGCACACATCAGTGCTGCATCTGTAGAATCGATGTCAAACATATAGTTAGATCAGCTGAATATAATAGTTACCTAGCAAACTGTACAACTAATAATTATGTCGTATGCCAATGATAAAATGCATTAGGCCCATAACCAGAAAAAATGTCCTGAGTAAAACAAAAATAACAGTATCGGCCGCACCAAAGCTTTTGAGCATATTGGGTGGAGTTTGTATGTACAATTAGACTTCTGAACTCCATTTGGGCAAAGTTTTGGATTATAAAGCATATAACTTGGATAATTCTACTATTAATGTTGTCGAGGCTTGGGCAGCATGGGAAACTCATAATTTAGCTACGAACTTCAACGAGTTCTCAACCAGTATTGAGGGGATTCTAATCTCGTTATAAAATGTCTCAAAGGTCTGATCCCTCCTCCTTGGAATCTCAGGAATGTAATCCCAAACTACTTGTAGATAGAGAAATTGAAAGGTAGATTTTGCTACAAACATGTATACTGGGAAGTGAACTAAGCAGCGGACTGACTGATGAATAAGGCTTATTCTTTGTTTAGTGGTGTCGTTTCTCTCAATCATTGTACCCTTCCTAGTGATTTAGCTTTTATTTGTTTTGATGACTTTTTATTAGGGTATGATACCCCCATTTTGTGTAACATATTTTCTTTCTATCAAGGTTCAAAGTATCGACATAGGGCATATCAGCCTGTATCGGTATTTTTTTAGGTTTTATTTATTTATTTATTTTTTGAAACTGGTTCAGAAGGATCAATTTAAGGCCCGACTACCCTTTGGAACAGTATCTGACCCAATACAACCCCTAGAGAGGAGTATCGAGAAACCATCAGCATAATGATCCTATCTATAGATTGATACCAAATTCACAGACATGATACAGTTTTAAGAAAAGCTGCAATTTCAGATTTCTGAGGTGAATTGCAGACTTACAATCCACTCATCCCAAAAAAAATCAGCTCCCCAATTAGAAAATCACCAAAACCCCTCGTCTTTTTATATGTTTTTTCACGGCCCAAAAACTAATTTAAATGGATATGGGCCAGTTACTCTACGGATCACGGATGCAGAGCAACAAACAAAAGTAATAATAATTTCACCAAGGGTGATTATGGGATTTTCCCGTACTTGCATCCCAAAAAGAAAAAAAAAAATGGTCGCCCTTCTCTATATTAATCCCTTTTTTTTGTATCTTTTGAAATGTTAGGAGGCCCACCCCCAACGCTATCTATGTACAACAATACGACATGGATACCGAATTCCATTTATTCAAGAAACCCACAAAAGCTACTAGACAAAGAGATCGTGGGTTCAGTGGATCACCCTTTCAAAATTCACGTGGTTAGCGCTCATACCCCAACCTTACACTATTAACTACTGACAGCTAGAGAAAGATAAATAGATAAGTGAAGGCTGACAGCTCCAAGCTCAAGTACTCAACCATCCTGTTTAACCCATACCAAAGTCGACCCACTTCCATCCATCTAGATGTCGATTTTTTTAGTACTGATTTGACAGTAGTTAATTGGAAATTGGGTTTTTCTGGTTGTCTATGACTAGAACGAGTCAGGATCTACTTATCACACAGAATTTCTCACACCGATCTCACAGACGCATCCCATAAAAGATGTTTTCAATACATAGTGGGATGTGCCCGTAAGATAGATGTGAGGTGGGCTCTATAAAGATTAGATTCCCATTCTACTAGAACATGGTTGGTTTTATTTTTGAAAGTAGGAACAAATGCCACATTAGTAAAAAATAATATAATTTTGCTAATGTGACATTTGTTCCTGTTTTTAAAAACAAAACCGACCACGTTGTAGAACACCCCCTACCAAACTAAGCCTAACTTATTTATTTGGGTAATTTGTGCCCTGTTTAATAAAATTGGTTGTGTTTGGTACTATTGTCATTTCAATCTCTAAGGTTTAGAGAGACAGTGGCACTTCATCTAATTGCCAACAATGTTTTGATATGCAACTTGTTTGGTTGGTACTAATGCTGACTATTAGTCATAATCCAAACTACCTAGAGGTTGTTTGGTATCGATGGCATTTATAAGATAAACGTTTTGTATGATTTTGTCTTGAAAAACGAGATAAAATCTGCTTTAAACATTTTGTACGATTCTTTTACACCTCAGCACCATTAGGTGCCACTAGACACCATTAGACACCATATAAGCCAAACAGTAAAAAATCAGTCTTGAAAATGAAAAACGTCAAAATTGGTGTTTTTTAATAAACAATTCACATGATTTTTCAGAGAGCCGTTTATCTGATAAATGGCTCAACCAAATAACTTTTTAGGAGTTTTTCTGTTAAACGCATCTCCAATGCTGAGTTGGCACCGTTTCTTCGAAAAGCTACACCGATACCAAACACCATCCTAATTAATATCACTGTATATAGAAAGAAAGATTGAAATATCAAATATGTTCTTTGGGTTTGAAACATTTTGAATGTAATGACAAGGTGAGGTGAGGAATTTTATATACATCTATATTACCATTAAAAATACAAATAAGAGTTTAGAACTTTTATTTGACTAAAATATCGTTATTATTGATTTTTAGACCTTCTCTAATTGTGAGGGCAATAATTTAAACTACTATTTTTCATTTCATTTAATTTTTCTACATTAACACTTATATTTAAAGTATTAATTCTCATTCTCTCTCATTGAATCATATATTTAAGCATTTTTCCTCACCAATAAATTAGATCCTATAAAACTTATGTCTTTTCAAATTGCCCAATAACTAAACCATTCTTTTGTCTAAGAGGTGGTAAGCAACTCAACATCTAGCTTAAATTAAAAAAAAAACACAAAGAGATCTGAAAAAATACAAAATTTTTGTAAAAACATTTGAGCACATTTCAAATATTTTGTAGTCATCATATTCAAAAAAAAATAAGTATGATCAATAAGAATTGTTTTTATTAATGATGGAAATGGAATACAAAATTTAAAATTAATCCAAAAGTGGATTTTTTCCTACTTGATGGTAGGTCAATAGTTCAACCTTTGAGGTCAAATGTGTCAATCTTTAATATCAAAATTAAATAATAAAAAAACATAAATTTAGTAGAAAAAATTTGGACACATCTTCAATATTTTATATTAATCATAATAAATAAAAGGATGTGTAATGAAGAAAAATTGCTTTTATTGACAATAGAAATAAGATACAAAATTTAAAACCAACCCGCAAATAGAATTATTTTCCTATTTGGTGGCAAGTCAATAATTCAACCTTTTAGGTCATATATGCCAACCCTTGATGTCATAATTAAATAATAAAAATTAAATTAAATAAAAAATTTTGTAGATAACATTTGGACACATTTCTAATATAGTATATCCATCATGTTAAACAAAAACAAATGTGATAAATAAAAGGGTAAATTGCATATTAGTAACATGTACTTTGGGGCTAGTCTCATTTTAGGGCCAGGACCTCAAAATGTGCCATTACGATACCTAAACTCTCAAGAACTGCTAGTTTATTCCAAAATCATTAACCGACATTAGATGGCATGTGAAAGGACACAAAACCCTTCAAATTTTAAATAGGCGAGAGAAACATAATTATGAAATGGCCAAAATATCCTTGCTTAAATCCCTTTTCACTACAATTGGGCACCAATGTTCACTTTATGTCCTATAACCTTTGGAGAAACTACCTGGAAAAATATCAGCAGAGAAGATGGATTTAGACCATTATTGTTGTAAAATTTTTTTAATTATTCAATCCATAACAAAAGAGGTTTAGACCATTGTTGGAGAAGACAACCAAAAGTGAAATGGTCTCAAAAAATCTTAAAATGGGCAATTTTGACAATTTAAAAAAATTAAATAACACATATCATCTCATGATACAAATAAGTGAACAACTACTAAGGATGAATATTAAATTGGCAATTTTTAGGAGTTCAAGTACTGCACGTTTTAAAGTTTTAATACTACTTTTCCCAAAGTACTGGTGTAATTTGTCTAAGTAAAAATTATTTTTATACAAATAAAGTACAAAAAAATTGTATAAAAGTTTAGAAACATATTATAGTTATCATCATCCTCTTATAAAATTGATACGAGCAAAAGCATGTACATGTTTCAAAGGGTCAAAGGCCTCCACTAGACTTATTCATGGGCCGGGTAGCCCAATGGGCTGCCTGATCTAACTCAAGCCTGGATAGGATTTCAGGCCTATGAACATGGGCTCGGGACTAAAATATTAGGCTAACCGAGCCCGATTTAATAATGTACTATATAATAAAACAAAAAAAAAATATATATATATATGTATAATATTTTTATTTTTTCAAATAATAGTGAGATCTTTCATTATTTTTAGGTTTTGAGATCTTTTAATATAAATAAAATAGTTTATAATTAAATAAAAAAGAAAAAAATATTTTTCCAAATTTCTGACCGGGCTCAGTTCCAGGCGGGGTCGGGCTCGGGCCTGAGCGTTAATGTAGAGGTAAAACCCGGGCCGGCCCGTGACCAGCAGACCAGGTCTAGCCTCCCCACCACCACCACTACCACAAGTTGGATCTCCTTCCGGCTTGTGTGTTATGCCTATCTATCACTCACTGCCACCACGACAGTCGACACTGCACTGATTTTGGGATTTTCAAATGTTTGACGTGGCCTCATCTCTATCGCTACTCACTCGGCTGAAGCTGACCAACATTCTGTTACGTTCGCGTCTATACAAAGTAGAACAAAACTTCTTTGTTTTCTCTTCTCTTTCTTTCCCGGTCGCCTCTGCCTCTGCAGTCCGCACACTTCACCACCGTCGCCACCACTTCTCCCTGCTTCCCAACCCCTGAAACCGTCGCTCCTGCTAACACCCAACAGCTCAAACACACAATTCCAGCAACCGGCGAAGTCGGCCCAGGCTTTCATAAAATAAACATACTACTAATTTAATTAAATAAATACTAATATTAATATAACATATTATAATTCCAACAAACAGACATAAAGTTAAGATTAAGACTAGATGTTAGAATTTTCAAATCTTTCTTTCTTGCCCGTCGTCCTTACATTCTGCTTCGACCGCCGACGACTGCACTTTCCCATCCTACATTGACTTGCCTGCCTGTCTTGCTGATGATGAAGAAGCTAACGTGAGCCTCCCTTCCACTCCTTGGATGCTTCATTTTCACCAGAGGTTTGGCCTCCTGCCCTTAACCTTCTCAAGTCTGATTACATTGCTATTTATTATCTTTTTTTTTTTTTTCGTTTTTCGTTTTTCGCTAAACAATTGTTTTAGAAGCTAAAATGTTTAGTCAATTCAGAACAAGAAAAAAAGTAAAAAAGTTTTAGTCTTTTTTTTTGTAGAAATTTTTTAGTGGATTTACAAATGTTGTGAACAGGTGGTTGTGTTATATCTTTTACAGACATCAGATAATATTTATTATTGTTCCTCTTTGCTGTTTTTGGATAAAAGAGATAGCATGCACCACTAGCTGTCTTTGTTTATACTTTATAATAACATTAACAATTGTAAGTAACAATTATTCCATTCTCACTTTGCTTCTGCAAAAATTAGGCTTTTGATTTTGAGGGACTCACACTTGATTGAAAAGCCAAATCTCCCTCTTCAACCTGCTGCTAATGGAGACCTCGTCGCGATTGACACAGTGGAGGATGAAGAAACCGTAGCCTCTTCAGATTAACGGAGTAGGGAGACAGATCTCTGGATGAAATGATTTAATGAGGTCCTTCTTCATCTGGCTCTAGTCTGATTGGCGGAGACCGGTGGTAATGCCATTTGGAGGACTGCTATAATTTTGGAGATACGGATGCCCCTTAGATTATGATGGTGATAAATTGGTAATGAGAGCATTTGGTTACCGTAGCCTCCATCGAATTACGTTGCCATGGAATGCAAGGAGGGGGTTAATATTCTGAGAAAAGATGGTGGTGGTAATTACAATAATCAGAACCCCTTTCTCGACCGCAGCAAAGTAAGGATTCTTTTGTGTGACAATGACGCTAAGAGCTCTGAAGGAGTTTTCACACTTCTGTGCAAGTGTTCCTACCAAGGTATATTCATCCTTTGTACGCTGGAGTTTCTTCATATCAGCTTGAACTTTGTACTAAAATTACCTTTTTTTCTTTTACTTTTTATTTCTTTTCCTTTCTGTTCTGTTCTTTCTTTTTGAATGGAACGAGTTCGTGTCTATGTATTGGAGAATTTCCTATTTTATGACCATTTTAGGAATTTGCATATAATAGGTTTAGAATACGGTGGCAATATTATTTTGGTAAAGATGGTTTTGATCACAATATATGTCTATTGTCATGAGTTATCTACTAAATTAAGTGATTATTGAAGCTTGAAAATATCCAACCCAAAGGATGGACGAAAATTGTAAGAGATTACCTCATTGAAGTGGTTTTATCTCTTTCGATTGGAGTAGACAACTGTGCTGAGAAAAAAAATCAGAAAACAACTGGAATCCCTATATTTAAGGAACAGTTTTCTTTTCTTGGCTTTTCCTGATTCCCTATTGCTAATTCGGTGCTTTATACAAGTAAACCCTTAAACTCTGGTGAGAAGCTTGTGCATCCTCAGGGAAAATTATAATGGATGGAAGCTAAACTTGCACAGTATGCCAGAACTAGACCTATTCATAGGCTGAACTTGGGTTGACTTTTGCCAAAATATGAATGGGCCTGGCCTGAAGCCAGAGCCTGAGCTCAAGGTAGTGTAAAATGTTCATGGCCGAGCCTGAAGCCCAGCCTGTGAAGAGGTCTAGCCAGATCCCAATGTTGTTAGCATCTCTTGCTTAATATACTTGAACCTGCATGTGGAGGTGATTGAACATTTGTGTACTGACTGGCTATCCATTACCTTACAGTAACTTCAGTGAGGTCACCGAGGCAGGTCATTGATGCACTGAATGCAGAGGGGCCTGATATAGATATCATTCTTTCTGAAGTTGATTTTCCAATAGCCAAAGGCTTGAAGATGTTGAAGTACATTATGCGGGACAACAAGTTACAGCGTATTCCCATCATCAGTAAGCTTTCCTTGTTGTGTCAGTTCCCATATATATATATTTTTATCAGCAAGTGTCAGTTCCCACATTTCCCACTTCAATTTTATCATCTTTGGTGTTTTCTGTTTTTTTTTTCCTGCTCAGTGATGTCTACCCAAGATGAGGTTTCAATTGTTGTCAAGTGCTTAAGGCTTGGAGCAGCTGACTATCTTGTGAAACCATTACGTACTAATGAACTACTAAACTTGTGGACTCACATGTGGAGAAGAAGGCACATGGTTTGAACACTGTACCCGAGTCATATATGCCATTATTGGTTCTTAGCAAGGTTCAATGTATTGACACGTATCGGCCTGTATTGGCCGATACGTATCATTTTGGGGGCTCCCCGATACGCCCCTACAGGGGGTGTATTGGAATTCTGACCAGTTCAGGGGGGTGGAGAGCCTTAAACCGGCCCCCTGAACCGGTTTTGAAAAAAAATAAAAAAAAGTATAAAACAAAGTACCGATATGGCCCGACGCACCCCTACCGGCGTATCAGGCGTATCGATATTTTGAACCTTAGTTCTTAGCCATTGCTAAATTTGCTAGTTATATGTTGTTTAAAAATGGATTCAATGTTTTTTCCTATCAACAGCATACTTGTAAATATTGAGCACATGCAGAGATCTGGGCCACCTTTCATTATTAAGAGATCTTCTGTGCTAAATATTAGTACTGCAATAGATTGTAACATTCTGGTTACCATTTTTTCGATTGATTGAAGGACATGATTTATTGTATTCCTTGAGTCATCCATTATGAGGAACTGCAGGAAAAAGAAAACAATGTGAGAACTAATAATTACAGGGTCTATTAGCTGAAAATGCCACCTCACTGAATGTGTTCCATGTGTAGACTAGTGACCTTCCTCAGAGTCTAATTGATAGTTATTTCATATTTATGCAAAGGATTAATTGCCATACCGATTTGGGTTTGCAGCTTGGTCTGGCAGAGAAGAACATTCTGAACTATGATTTTGATTTAGTAGGATCGGACCCAAGTGATGTAAATACAAATAGCACAACTCTATTCTCAGATGACACTGATGACAAGTCAAAGAGGACTCCCCTTCCTGAAATGAGTGTGTCAAATCAGCTGGAAGATGATGTAAGTACTATTCCAAGCTAGCAATTTATGTGACTCCATTTTACCACTGAATTGCAATTCTGTTAGACTTTTCCAGCTTCAGTTTTCCTATGCATCCTGATCATAGCAGCTGTTTCTTTAGTTTGTCTTGGAGTAAGGGGAAAAAATTATGGGCATGTCTCATTGCTAAAATGTCCCCATGCAGCAGTCTCATTAGAAGTCTTTTTTAGTGCCATGTGAATTCCAGTCCATCAATCATTCAATCATGATTGTTAAGCATGTTCACCATGCTTCAGAAATCCTTCATCGTTATAATGGATCTAAGGCTATTATGGCAACTTTGTGTAGTACTGCCAATGGGCTGGGTAGATCCAAGAGAACCCAACTGTACTAACCTAATTATTTAAGGTCTGGGTCTGCATTATTTGTCCTGATTATAATTGGTTCTGTGATTAGTTTTGGTTGTTCTGTACCAATTAAGATCCAAACTGATCATATGGGTTCGGCTAATGAATCCTTTTTAACCATTCCATTCTTTTTAATGCCATGTCCATTGTTAAGTTATGAGCTCTTAAATAATTTGTTACTACTTTGAACCATGTCTGTTTTAGTCTGCCCCTGGCCCCCTTAGCCCCATCAACTTGTAAATAATTGCTTTTCCTTATGGGTCCTGTAGGTAGTCTTCTATGCCCGTGACCGGACCATCTAAGTCTACTTTCTCTCATTTTGTCACCTATTGAAGCTACTCCTAGGTTCCTATGAATGACTTCATTTCTGATCTTATCCTTTCTAGTTTTTCCACTCATCCATCTCAGCATGTGCATTTCAACACTCATTTTTTGGACATTTTGCTTCTTGACTGCCCAACACTCTGCTCCATAAAGCATTGTTGGCCTTATAACTGTTTTATAGAATTTCCACTTTAATCCAAGTGGTATTTTCCTATCACGTAAGGCTCTAGATGCACCCTTCCATTTTGTCCATCTTGTTTTAATTCTAATGGGTTGACATCCTCAATCTCTTGTTATGAATTATTGAACTAAGGTACCGGAAAAGGTCATGCTGAGTTATCTCTTGTTCTCCAATTCTAGTGTCCCTGATTTTCACTCCTATTATTATTAAACTTGCAATGCATATATTTTGTTTTGCTCCTTATTTTAAAACCTATTATTTCCAAGGTATTCATCCTTAAACCTAATTTTTCATTTCATCCTTCATTTGTTTCATCAATTAAAACAATATCATCAACAAACAACAAGCACTGTTGGACCTCATATTGATTATGTTTAGTCAATTATTCTATGATCAGATTCATCAAATTATTCTATGATCAGTGCAAATGAATAACAAGTAAGTGCTGAACCTTGATGAAGACCCATTGCAAGTGTAAAATCTGTTGTCTCTCCACAAGTGTTCTATTGTTAGTTATTGCACCCTCATACATATCCTTAATTAAGTCCGCATACCTATTTGGCATTCCTTTCTTTTCCAAGACCCACTATATTATCCCTTTAAGGAGTTTCATATGCTTTCTTTAGATTAATGAACTCCATTTACTGATCTCTCTTCTCTTCTAAACTTTTCAATCAATCATCTCAAAAAGAATATAGCTTGCATGGTTGATCTCCTAGGCATAAACCCAAATTGGTTCTTTGATATACTTGTTTCATGTAATAACCTTTGCTCAATTATTCTCTACCAAAGTTTCATAGTATGTGGCTCATGAGTTTAATCCTTGATAATTATTACAGATTTGTATATTGCCTTTGTTTTTAAATATAGGCACCATAGTTTTTTTTTTTTTTTACATTCATTAGGCATCCTCTTTTCTTTTATTATCTTATTAAATAGTTTACCCATAACAAACCTACTTCTAATTTTATGAAGGTACATGTTATTTTTAAAATTAGAGCTACTAATCTCTCCCCCACTAGCACCCTCTACCAAATGTGTCAGTTTAACATATTTGTAAGTTTATTGCCAAATTGCAGGTTAAAAATAGAGCCGTTGATTATAATTGGGTCTTGTAGGGCCAGACCTGATAGTTGTGATTGATAATTGAGTCAATTCTGAGTCTCTTATTACAGACCCTATAGGGTCTGGTTTGGAAGTGGTCCTACACATTTTAGTTTTTGGTTTTGTACTAGATCTACCATGACCTGGGCTAGACCCATACAAATTGACAGAACTAACTCCAGGGCTAGCATATGGTCCCTAGAAAAGAAGATCCTTCATGGTCTCTACCCAAAGCATGAATGTGATGTGGATTTGTCTCAATATATTATCTTCTTAACTCAGTTGGGTTATGAAGTTCATGGAATCTTGCAGAGAGCAGGATCTATTCAGAAGTTTGAACTTGCTATGGTATCTTTATGGATCAAATACTTCTTGTCAATTACTGGTGCTGTTTTGCACTTTTCAGGGTCTTCACCTTTATGTATGCTGAACCATGACAGTCTTAGTTTTTCTTAATTTCATGTCCAACCAATGATGCTTAAACTGTATCTTTTTTGTGCATCTTTGTGTTTTCTTCAGTTCAATGCCACTGCCTCTTCAGAGCCTCCACCAAATATCTTGTCTGGTAGTCATCCTGATGTGCTAGATATAACTGACAGCCAAACAGGTTTCTACTGGTCTCTCTGAACCATATACTATTCAATTGAGTTTTTTAACCTTTCTTGTTTCTAGGACTTTCAATAGCTTGTATTTTCTGTCTGGTTTTTTATACTTAAAGTTCAGAAATTTGGGGTAATGATAGGAACCATTGCTTGGTTCAATGGTAAAATCTTGGTCTGACAAACGTGAGAATGTGGTTTCAAGTCTTAGAGAATATCCAGTTCTCCCCTCCTAAGGCCCTAGATAGCCGGGACCAGCATTTGGGAAAACGATAAAATGATAATCTTTAAGTTTGGTTGATAGCAATGCAAACTATTTTATTTTGATTTACTTAATGAAACTAATGGTATGTCATGAGGTGTTGGCCCTTGTAATTTCATGAACTGATTATTCTTAATCTTTACTTCGCAACATATAGCTTTTCATTTCTTTCCTTTTTCTTTGCATTTCCTGCAACTTTTGCTGTTAAATCTGAGCTAAATTATCATCTTGCAAGAATTTTTGTGGTAAAAAGACTCCGAAGAATAAAGTCCTTGGTTCCATACTTCCAGTCATCTTTCATCCTTTCTCTCAAGAAAACTAAGTATAAGAAGTAATGTTTCAGGGAAAATTTCATCATTTCCAAAGAAAAGTG
Source organism: Nelumbo nucifera (assembly GCF_000365185.1). Next base: position 1,967,683 of record NW_010729083.1, on the reverse strand, counting down.
AACTGAAGGTAGGTGAGTCTTCAGCCTTCTTTACCTATGTCAAGTCAAACTTGGCCACAAACAACTCCCACAAGGCTGGTGCTGTAGATGATAATCCTGCTCAATTGGTACACTCAAGAGGAGAAAAACTTCCTCTCTGGTGTAAACAAGTAAGTGATGATGCTCCGAGACATGAAAATAGAGGAGGATGGGAAAACTGCTCTGGGAGATATGGTTGTCAAAGCAGTGATAATGGCCCTGATTGCACTTATGCTCAGAGATCTTGTACTCCTTTAGCACTGGAGTTCCCACAAGAAAGGAATTTAAAGGATGAGCAATGCTCTAAAGTATTTTTCCATCCAGGCAATGAAACTCAAATTGAGGTTTCTGGTGTGCCAGCCCCATTTTATATGTCAGGAATGATGAATCAAGTCATGGTGCCATCATCAGGGCAATTATACCAACAGAATCTTCAAGATTTGCCTAAGCATGCTAGTTCTCCTATGCTGCACCAGTATAGTCATCTTTCACAATGTCCACAATGTCCTTCTCGTTTACCTGTTATGGCATCCTTCCCCTATTATCATCCACTCAGTGTATGCCTCCAACAAGGTCAAACACCCACAAATCACATGTGGCAGTTGATGGGAAGTTCATCATCAAGTGAAGTGAAAACAAGTCGAGTTGAAAGAAGGGAAGCAGCATTAATGAAGTTTAGGCAGAAGAGGAAAGACAGGTGTTTTGATAAGAAGATTAGGTACGCCAACCGAAAGCGACTTGCTGAAAGGAGGCCTCGTGTGCGGGGACAGTTTGTGAGCCAGGTCAATGGTGTAGATGTGGATCCCAGTGTCCAGCCTGCCATTATTGATGATTATGATGAAGATGAAGAAGAGGATGAAGAGGATGAGGAGGCATGCATCTAGGGATTCTATTTTTTGATCAGCAACAAGGATTAATTCATTCACTAATTAGAAAGAAGATAAGTACAACAAGAGGTTGTGAATACAATCGCAACCATGCATCTAGGGATTCTTCTCCCGAGGATGCCGCTTCAGGATCTAAATGTTGAGGCTTTAGTTAATGTTATGCAGCTCTTTTTATTTCTTCAGAGTTGCCTTTTGTTGTTGTTGTTGTTGTTCCAAAGCTTTCACGGTCGATGCACAATAGGTTGTTTCTGGTTGCAGTGTATACTAGATTGAGGCATGGTCGATGCACAAGAGATGCACAATGGCATCTCTGAGAGGGAGGAAAAGAGGCTTAAGTGAAATCTAGATCGAGGCATGGAAATACCTATCAGGTATGTAAATTAGTTTCTTGTAGATGGAATTCATATTGGCAGTACAGCCATGCTTCATGTTTCCAAATGCATTTTTTTCTGTCAATCATTTCGGGTTTTATTTATATTGAATTTTGTTGCTTCAATGTTTAACTTCAGGATCCGATGGCATGCTATCCTTGTTTTTCTTTTTACATCCGAGCTAGTCCTTGATTTTTTTTTTTTTTTGTTATGACATAGTACCATTTATCCTTCTTGTTATGCCATAGGTTTGTATCCAATTCACCATCCCAGGACCCTGGATAGCGGGGACCAACATTGCAAAATAGCACGTCTCCCTATATTTATTTGAATCATATGAAACAGTTGGGCTCCATTTGGGAAGAGTGCAGATACAAATATGTTCCCTGCAAGTACAAATATGCATGGTTCATGAAAATGCAAAGCTGGTTTAATTGTGCATTGATAAATTTTGTATTCTTACTGTAATGGTTTTGGTTGTGATGGGTATAAACACAAATCCCAAGACTGAAATCCACATTTTTTACATTGACCAACTTTGAGTGCAAAATTTGCATTCATATTTTGGAGCAAACTTTGATCTCGTTTCCAATGAAAATGTCTTGGCATTCGTGATTGCTGTCATTTTCAGTATACAAATGTACTCTTACCAAATGTCTGCAAAACTGAACCGGAGTGCATATATGTATTGACCTGCTTTTGCACTCTTTCCAAATGAATTGATGCTTTAAGAGGCAAACTTGGTGCATTTTGCTCCTCCTGGTGATGATGAGGGTTCTTGCATGATTAGACTTTTGATAAGAGTTTTTGTTTGTGCAGCCATTTATCTTCATTGGGGTGTCTGAAGAGGCAGGAACCTCACATTGGAGTTTTGAGCATTGGACGTTCTTCACTAACCTAAGCGTACAGGTGGGAAGTCATGCATGGACAAATAGACTCCGGTTGAGAAGAAAAATGCAGGTTTTTCTTTGTTGCTATCAATCGTTTTGTTGCGTCAGACCAAATAGTTTCACCGCCATCTGTTCTAATTTTCTCATTTATAGCCTTTTCCTTTCTACCCTTTTGGCCTTCTCAAAGCTTTATCATTGAAGACAAACGCCACCCTCCACATGTGTAAGTGGGGTGGGTGTTTTTTTTTTTTTCTTCTCCCCCTTTCTTCCTTTCATTTTTTCTCTTTAAACTTTCCCAACAATGAAGTGGATGTAAAGGGTGCACGCCTATAGTACAAGAGCTTGTATTCGTTAACGGTGGCATCTGTGCAAGGTGGTATTTGCATTAATTCTATTTCTGTTTCTCATTGTGTAAAATTTAACTATGTTTTGTCTGTGATAGAAAATATTTTAGTATTTTTCCAAAATTCTCATGCATTTTTCACTTATTGGTAAAATTCTCATTAGTAAAGGGTGCACGCCTATACTTAAGGTGCAGTTTAATGGTTTAGTGGTTTGTGTGTTGATTTGCAAAGAAATTCTTGGTCTCAAACCCTTGCAATAACCTTTTTCTTTGGAATTAGTTATCGAATATCGATTCAAGCGATTCTTTAAAACCAGTGGAATGGTTCGGAAATAATCGTCTGCTTTTTAAAAATCACCTTGGTCAAACGCGGTTCAAATGGTTTTCTTAAAAATAATAAGAAAAATCTAGCTTTCTAAAATTCAGAATTGCTACTTGTAGCTGTTTTAGATGGTTCAATCATCTGTTCGCGTGAACCCGCCGATAAAAATGGGATATGTTGGCATTTTTGAATATGTGGTAACATTAACGGGCGTTCAGTTTTTAGCTGAACAAACCCGGTCGAACCACCCACCCACAAAAGGATGAAAAGATTATGCGTTGTTGACTTTGTCGTTTTTCTTTACAAAATATATATAGATAATTCAAATATATCTATCATTAATCGTTTAATTAATTTACAGATAAAAAGTTGAAAATAAAGTATCCAATCTTATGACCTTTTGAAACTTCTTAAAAGCCACCACCGAACGAACAGGGAGAAAGGGTAAGGTGGTGGCTTCTGTACTCTGCCTTCCATTTCTGGCAAGAAGTCCATCTGGTCACTGTATTCCTGAGAGTCGTCGGTTTGGTATGAATTCATGGCTGTTGCAGTTGTAGAGCCAGAAGCAGATGGTGAGGAGGCGTCGGTGAGAGTGAAGGGTGGTGGTGTAATTAGAGGCGTCTGAGCTAGAACTGGTCCTCCTCTCAGCCATGGCCAAGTGTTCGACATTGTCCAAGTACAGTAACCCACGCCCTGTAATGGAACTGGTGTAGCAGCTTTACCTTCTTCGACTACTTCCTCCATCTTCGCCATCTTCATCATTTTTGTCTTAATCGGTGCAAAAGATGAGGATGGTGCGGAGGAGATGAGACGCTTCTTCTTCACTTCAACCAGTTTGGCTGTATCTTTTTCCTGCCTTATTTGACCAATAAGATCCAGATCCTTCACCACTTTGAAAAGGAAAGCCAGAAACTGCTGCGGTCTCCTCTCCGTCACCTGCAAAAGTCTGTTCATCCCTTAGAGCTCTTCTTCTATGGCCTTCTGCTCCTGCTTCAACCGTGCGATCTCCATCATCAGTATCTCCTCCTCCTCCTTGTGTTCTTGCTTCGGGCGATTCACCAAGTACTAACTCCAAGTATTCTTCCTCCGCACTATATTTGTCAGCCACCACCAGTGGATTCCTCATTCACGGATGCCGGTGTGTAGTGAGTGACCGGTGGGATGATTATCTGGGTTAGGGATCGGAGGAGAGGAGGAAATGGGAGGGAGTGTGAATACCTTGACAGAAATCTGTTTTATATTTTTTGTCGTTTTATGGGTGGTTCAACCGGGTTTATTTAACTAAGGGCTGAACACCCGTTAACGTTTCCTCATATTCGAAATGCCTACGTATCCATTTTTATTGGCAGGCTTGTCGTGAGCCCATGGGTTCACAGATGCAAACTCTATGGCTGTTTTTCCGGATAAATGCAATTATCTAAGTAAATTTTTTATATCAATACTTATTCAAGTAAATGCATTTATCTATGTTATTTTATTTCTCAAGTAAAAAGAAAATAATCATTTTAACCATAAAAATTCATTATTAAAAGCGATATTATTATCCCATTAAGTGTTGGAAATTTTCCCTCAAGTAGGAAATTTATTTACCCACTTAGGAGTGATATCTAGGAAAATAAACTTTTCCTGATCCCACATTAATCTGAAAAAAGAACATGAAATTTTTGGTCAATAGAAACCAAAATCCCATTAACCAGATTTTCCCCCTCTCAAAGTCCAAAAATCAAATGCCCCCTATAAATTTTATTTTTTAAAATTTATAGTCCATGTATAAACTAGTTTTGAGTGTAACATCTATAGACTCATTATCAAAATTAAGAACCTCATAATGCACGGTACCATACTATAAAACTTGTGTTTGTAGTTTGTACCATGAAAACTTTCTACCATTGTTTCTTTTATTATTTTGTCTTCATTAAATCAGAAAATTTTCAGCTAAAAATTCTGTTCAAGTTCAACATGAATACAGGCGCAGGATATTTAGGTCACTGTGTCTTGTATTCATGGTAGAAATCATAGCCGAGGTAAAAGCTGAGAATTCTACCATTGAGTTAACAAACCCAAAAGTTATCGTGTGATAGAATGATTTATAAAGAAAAAGGAGATCAGATCAGATGGTCCCATGGAAACATTAAACTAACAACAGATCAAAAATAATATTCTATGAAGTATTACTAATAAAAAAAATTCTATAAATGAAATATAAGAAATTCCTATACAACTCTATATGCAAAAGTTGATGAACTGTCATTTTTGTGTCAATTTTTCATTTTATAACAAATCCAATAAACCTATCTAATCCATGTATGTATCTATATTGTATGCTTATCAATGTTTTCAAACCATCGTTGACTTGGACGGTCGAACCGTTTGGACCAAAAACCATTCAGGCGGACGGTTCCGTTTTTACCCCAAACCTGGTCTCTGGTAAAAAACCGTTGAATTAGTCAACGAACTGTTGACCTAGACAGTTTGACCGTTGAACCGTTTGACCCAGAGAACAGTTTGCGGTTTATTAACTTGTCACAACAAAATGAAAAGCGAAGAAGATCTCTTAGATCTGAGATCTATTGAGAGAGATGTGTGAGACAATGAGAGAGGTCTCACATTTAGAGATCTAAAAGAGAAGTTTAGACTAGATGACAGATCTAGGAGAGAGAGTGTGAGATTTGAGACTGAGAAATCTCAAATCTACTCCAGTTTTTCACCATCGCCGCCGTTGTTGCCACCGTCATCACCACTGCAGCCTTCAAGCCCTCCTCCTCCTCTTCCTTCTTCTTCTTCTTCTTCTTCTTCTTCTAAACTCTTTCATCCGACTTCTCAAGTACCTCTCATTCCATCTTTATTTTCTCTTATATTTATATGCATCTTACCCTAATATTCCAATCTAATGGGTAAGATGATATATCACTGTTAAAATATTCAAACCATCCAAACTGTATGATCTAGACGATCAAACTGCTGACCCGAAAACCAGTGGCTAGAATGGTTCTGTTTCCAGGTCGGTTTTTAAAACCATGATGCTTATACAAAACATACATGTGTATACTATAATTTTATACATTAATATGTATACTATAATTTTATACATTTTATACATTTTATACATTAATATGTATATATATATATATTCTTCTGTCTATTTTTAGGATGGGTTATAAAATCCAAATGAAAGGTAAAAGTGCCAAAAATGAACAAGAAGATCTTCAAACCTAACCAACCTTCCCATGTTGTGTGTGGTTTAATCTAGGGTTGGGCTTGGACTTTTGACTTCGGGTTGGATGGGGCCCTGGCGGAAGGTGCTTAGGTTTGGGTTTTGATTGACATTACAGCCGATCGACCTAACCTTTTCAATTTGCAATCCTAATTGTACTCTTAAGAACCCTAATTTACTGCCACTGTGTCTGGGCGAAGATTGCAATATATGATTAGTTGTGAACCCTTGCCCATTTATTACTACACCTTATCTAAATTATGTCCTAACATCACATGAAATTATTAATTGGAATTGCATATTGTAAAGGTTTTTATGTTGCCTACCTATATATATATATATATATGTCGAATTGGAAGTTCAAAAAGCTCCGTATTAAAATGGGGTCCCAATTCTACAAAAAGCTTCAAAGAATAGATAGAGATTGGATTGGTAGTGTGTGTTGGTGTACTGAAATTATGTATAAATATATTAGAACTTTCCATTGAAATTTTGAAAAATATATAACGATTTATGTTGGACTGGTACTCCAAAAGCTCCATATATAGAAGGTGTATCGTGGAAGAGGGAAGACCTAGCTACTGAAATGGGAATTGGGAATTGGGATCCCAAGTGTAGCAAAAGTTTGGTGGAACAAAGCACAGCACTGCGACTACAGGAGTGGTAGTGTCCTACTGTCCTGTACTGATTGGAATAATAAAAAGATGGAGTTTACAGTTGACGTTGCTGGGGAAAAAGGACTTATTGGATTGGCAGGTGGCAACTTGGCACTCTAAAGAGCTCTTTATAGTGGAGTGGGTGTACCGTGGAAGAACTAGTACTGGAATAATGGGGTCCCTCCCAACCTTTTCAAGGAAAACAATCAGAAACAGTAGGTATAACTTACGTTACAGTGTAATTGGAATTAAAAAAAATAAATAAAGATTTTTCCATTTGAAATTGATAAAGCTCCATAAAGCACCATGGCTGGTCCACTGCGGAAAGCCTACAGAACAGAAATGAGGTCCCGATTCTAGCGAAAGTTCTACTCCAACCTATACTCGTTCAGAAAGTGTATTGGCTTTGTACATATTAATAGACAACACAAGAAGTGGAAAAAAAAAGGCTCTTTTATTGGTCAAGTTTACGATAAAACTCCGACTGACCGTGACCGACATAAACTGATCAAGTTGCTCCGGAGCTGAAATAAAGTTTTGAAGAATCTTTGGGCCGATCATGGATCATCCCATCCTCTGAGGCCTGAGCTCTTTCTCTTTGTAGACCTGCTCCTCCTGTGTCCTGTGCAAATTGGTTTTCAGTTGGACAGGTACATATACATACATGATGATGCATGCTGGACCCTGTACACGCTCAGCTCATGAGCACTCATCAGCACGCACCAAAACACATCATTCAGATATAATTTAACATTGGGCATTGGATCTGATTCATTTCAAATATGCATGGGTTTATTTGCTTATTAGTTTGCAAGTGGGAGTAGTACTGCTCATCATTTTGGCTGAGATCTAGGCTACGACGAGCCATATATATGCTGTGTTGATGTATCTGTCATCAGCTAGCTTGAGCAGAATCTGGTTAATCTTTTAATTTTGAGCTGAGAGAATACTGAGATCGATGAAAATGCTTTAGGGAGCTAGTGAAGGCTAGCTCCAAGGAACCAAATTGAACTAATCCAGAACCGGCCAGAATAAACTCTTAGCTAGACTATGTTTGGTTTGAAGGAAAAAGTAGGGAAGGGAAAGAAAAGGAAAGGCAAGGGAACCTTTACAAACGTTTTGATACCTTTTCCTTCCTTTCCCTACCTTTTCCTTCAAACCAAACATAGCCTTATTGGACTGGACCTGCTCCCTGTGCTTTTCCTCCAGCTAGCCGGTTGAGTGGTTGGCTTAAGGGCACCCCAACCATTTTTTTTTTATCCTCAAAACCAAGAGAGGGGCTTGCATGATGTATATATTGTGCTCTCTCTCTCTCTCTCTCTCTCTCTCTCTCTCTCTCTCTCTCACTCTCTCTCTACAAGAAATGCTAAAATTCTAGCCAAATGATCTATTCTCATTTAAATTCAACCATGGACCATGACAGGCTTATGAGTTGTTGTGAGCACAAATCAACAAAATCTGATCGAGTTGTTCCCCCAAGTTATATGACGATATTTCTCCTTCTAGAAACTTTTCTATCTCATCCGGTGCTCTTGCACAGAATCAGAATGAGCAGGTTATTTCACTGCTTTCAGGCTAGCTTACCATTAATTTCATCATAATCTTGGGCTCATTAATTAGGTGAAAATTCAATATTTTATGATCTTTTTATTAAAAAAAGAAAGTAAATAAACTTGTTCCAATAAAATAGAGTTACGTTGAAACTTCAAACAGTGGTCCTAACTGTTGAAAACAATTTAAAGATGATTATCAAGGGACATCATCATCTAATTGGTTATAGATTAGCAAGCATCATGATGAAGATTGTAGAGCACCTTTGGTTTATTTTAGTAAGAAATAGCGTGCATTATCTGCACATAAACAATGGTAAGTTGATGGTGGCCTGTTATGTTTCTCTATGCTTACAGGGTTGTTAATTAAATCAACCAAACCAAACAGCATTAATATTGTAAGTTGAATGATTCAATCAGCTATGCCTGTGCCTGTGGTGGCTATGTCTATCTTTTCAAACATCAGAGTACAAGTTCGGGACCATTAATTTTTTTCTTGCAAGTGGACATGTGCGTTCAAAGTAATTGGGGCTTAATCTATAAAAGATCCCAAAAGAGTTTCAAAGTAATTAATTTCCTAAACCATGGGAAATTAGATATATAATTAATATAGAGATAAAGAAGATCTAAAGCGTGCATATGGAGGGCATTATATTGAGCTAATTTTATATTATTGTGTATATATATTTTACCACCGCAAGTTTTCATTCAAAATCCTCAATCCTCCAAACAAAAGTCAAACCAATTCAAAACTTATTTTCATTTAATACTCGTTTGCTGTGAGAAAGTGTATTACATATTAACAACTGCCAAAAAATAATATATATATATATATATATCTTAGCTTAATGAATAAAAATCTATTTGATCATCCCATGCATTTTATTTATTTATTTTTTAAGTTCAAATCATCTTTAGAGAAAAGCTTCAACTTCTTATCTTGGAATTTGTTGAATTCTCTGAGAGATTTGATTAAAATATTCAATTTCTTAAGTACATCTGTAAATGGTCCAAGTGCATAGGAGCATTGATAATTTTGTGTAATGTATAGTCTTGGAAAAGTTTTTCTCCCTAAAATTAAATGACTCGTAGTAATCTATATTAACCGATTAATATTAAAGGATAAAAGTGGTATTAAATTTTCAAAAAAAAAAAAGGAAATTTGAATAAAAGCTTTGAATTTTGGGGAATGATTTTGGCAAATCCCATTCTTAAAACAGGCGTTAACCTCTAATCACTAATCAAAATGTAAATGTGTAATTAAAAAAGCGAAAATATTCTCAACAATAATGTTTTCTTTTTGTCTTTTTACGAGGGATGTTCCTAATTTTTATCAGAAATAGGATATTACCTAAGTCATTCCTCTTGATCTTTGGGTAAAAATATATTTAGTTAAAATATAAGAAGATAACTATTAATTATAGACATGATTCAAGGGAAGAAATGAAATTTATCCTTTTGAAAGCTCACACCCTTTAATCATGGTTATCCATCGTAAAAGTTAAAGGTAAGGGTGGAGTTACGAAATCTAAAGAAGACATGCTATATATAGTTAAATATTATAAATAATAGTAATTAACATGTTATTTAGTATTTACTACCATATTATATAATATAAATATTCGTTTCTTTCCATGATTTGAAGTAAAATCACCAAAGCAGGCAATATATTACCTGCTTGATATTTCACATGTTTGGCTGATTCTTTTTCGTTTTTTACTGATTACTGACTTATTAAAAGTAGCAAATTACTCAATTTGGAGAAGAGCAAATTACTCAATTTGGAGAAGAGAGGTTTATTTATTTCATAGAACCCCAGGGAAAATTTTACTCGGTTGGTGAAGAGAAGTTTACTTATTTCTTTAAAATGGACTAAACATAAGGACCTACAAGCGGGGCCCACGAATTAAACAAAAAGTCAAAAACAAAATGTGTGGGGCCTGTGCATTGCATATGGTGTTGGCGTCCACCAATCTGGGTCCCTACATGCGTCCACATGTGGGACCTACAAGTGGGAAGGACCTACATAGGCGGGGCCCGTTTTTCATTTACATTTTCTTGCTGCAAACGAATGAAGGCAAACAATTTTTTAATTTTTTTTTGTCTGTTTTCGGTAAGAAAACAAAATAAAACCGAGTAAAATTAAAGCTGATGGATCATAATTCTGTCACTACTAAAAAATTTTACTCATTTTGATTTGATCTTGGTAAAAATGAGATTCTACTTCAAATCAAATCAAACCAAACGGAGTCATTTTCTTTTAAATTATTTTTGACCGTCCACCTAAAAAGGGAAAAGAAGGGACCCGCATGGACCTGAAACTGGTTGGTGAGGCACTCAAGTCCGAAGGCAGGACCATCCCCACACAATCGTGAAGATCAAGTAGTGCTTAGACTACTGCAGAATCTGCATCTACTTTTAATATGGGTTGGTAAGGAAAAGAAACAGGGAGTAGCAGCGGAGATTTGGAGAGATGCGGGTCAGACTAAGAAGCCTCCGACACTAATTAGAACATACAGCAACTGAATTGGGGCTTCTCAATAGAAAAAAAAAAGGAGATTCCGTCAGGTCTGGGATGAAACCAGTGTTGGTCCCGATGGGATGCCACCAACGTAAATTCGTTACCAGATGGTTGGTCTCAGAGAGGCTGAGCAGATCATATCAGGGTTATATATATATATATATATATATCGATACATAATTCATGAGTAATTCCACTGACCCTGAACATCATCAAGTGTGACAAAATGCAAAACGATAATGCATGGACCTTGGTAGATCATATCAAAGAGCAGCCAACCCAACTGGAACTAAGCTGATGAGCTGAGCTGAGGGCAAGTAATCAATTGATTGAAACCATCAGCCATGTAAGAGCAGTATGTCCAGGTGGCAAACATCTCTTCTGGTGGTTGTACTTGTTTCCATGTACGTACAGATGGCAAAAGAAATTCTCTGGGGGAGATTGTTTTCTTCCCGGCTACACCCGCCCCACCAGCCCTCCTTAATCCCTAGCTACCTAATCCCTAATGGCATACATGCATGGAGTTGGAGTTGGAGTTGGAGAGCTGAGACCTACCCAAAAGACAACAACAAAGCCCTGTTGACTTTAATTAAAATTGTAGTTTAGTGGTTAAGTGGTTGTAATTATTTTGGATGAATGAATTGTTGTTAACACAATCTCCAAGAAACCTAAAAATTAATTACATGGGAATGGATGCATACGATGGGAAGGATACAATTAATGATCTGTTCCAACTTTTGATTTTGTTTTTATTTTTAATTAACCCCCTGCTTGCGCTTGGAATTAATAATTGTTGAAACATATGCATGAGATTTCCATCCCCCAACCATATTGTCAATCCACTTCCCAGAATGATTATAATTTTCGGATCTACAGCTAAACTCTGTTGGGGCGACCAAATAAATTAATGAGCTTTCATGGAAAACTTCACCCTAAAGACACCCACTTGTTCCACCATTTGTACAGTTGAGTTGGTGATAGTACGTTGAGGATGCGTCTTTAAAGGATTAATAAAAGATACAAAACCAAAAAGTATGATGGTTTTTGCCCTAATTATAATGCCCAAACCCGGAGCAAGAAATTAACGTTTCTACACCAGAGATTTATTTAATATTTATGAGTACATTTGTATACATCTGAGAATATCCCCGTCTGGTGAAAGCCGTGAGGACATAAATTTGCCTCCCTTGGAAAAATATATTTCCATTTAATATAATCCCCATACAAGAGATAGGAAAATTTCTAGGCATAACTGTAATGTAATATGAAAAAAAAAAAAACTGTGATTAATGTAAGTTCCTTTGCTTCTAACTCTATGGTATCAAGTGAAAGAATCCAAGGAGACTCATGCATGGCATGTTAGAATTACTGATAAACAAAGAAAACACTGAAGGAAGACAAGGGCATGGTGATGTTTCCGATCATCATCATCACCTAACCCAAATTCTCTTTCTCTTGTTAATTAAGTAGAACAGCATGACATCTTGATATATAGCATAGGAACCTGGTGCAGTACGTAAAGTAGGAATGCCATTTCCCATGGTGTCTCTGTACTTCAGTTTAATTTGATCTTTTTGCAACTTAACATTACAAGATTATATCCGGAATCTGCTGGATTTTGGGTCAATGCCCGGCAACCCCAACAAAAATCTCAACCAGAGAATAAATGGAGATCATATATAATGGCGAAGAGTCGAAGACCAACCAGCAAGAAAAAGCAACATTCCTCCATTAACATCGTCTTCATGGAAATTAATGCGTGAGTGCTCTCCAATTTCTATTCGGACATTTCCTACAAATTTAACACAATTGGCTTACCCGTATATACGTGGCTCAATGATCATTTAGCATCGTTGCCGCGGACTTTCTTGATCTTACGGCCAAGATCGGCGAGTAAGGCAGGTGGAAACAGTGATATAATCTCGTCGGACAGATCGAGCAGGTAATTTTGCCCAGTCGGAGATGCTTTTCGTTTCGTTGATGATGCGGGTTTCCTTGGTGCAGGTGGGCATTGTTGGATTACTGGGATTCTGTGATCTGTAGATGTTGGGGTTCGGAACCCGTCGTTGCCTTCGTCCCCTGTGGCCGTGAATTCTCCCAGAGAAGGCAGTTTTTGCTTCTCAGAAGAAACTAAACTCTCGCTATCCTCTTCTTTCTCTTGCTTCTGTTGTTGTTGCTGCCCAACTTGTCCCTGTTCTTGTTCTTCTTCTTCCTTTTCTTCTCGTACATGAAATTCACTCTCCTCCGAAGTGGCAATTAGGCTGCTATCTGAGAACTCTAATGTAGATGTTAGAAGAAAGTCGAATTTCATCACCTTCGGATCTTCCTCAACAAGAAATAACTCTGAATTCGACATATTCAAGAGGGACATATTTTTGAATTCGGAGTACATGAAAGAATGAAAAATATATATATATATATATATATATATATATATATATATATAACAGAAGAAACGAGCAAACAACAATAATAAGAAGATTGGAGCCCAAAGCTCGAAAGAAAGGGTAGGAAAGAAGCGACTAATCCCCGTATTCTCAGGATTTGTTCGGTGATTTCTCCCACTCGTCCCTCGGCTTCTTTGGACTTACCTATTTTTCGAGGTTTTCTTACACGAAACTACGAGGGACAAGGTGGAGGATTTCAAACTCCCCTTCCGCGAAGGATCCGATGCACTCCACATAAATACCCACATCTCCGTGTCTCACTATGACTCTCTCGGTTAAAACTTAAAGCCATTTAATCTCTCTCTCTCTCCCCTAATCCTAAGACTTCTCCCAAACTGTTTCTTCACTCTAGACTAGGCCGTAAACTGTAATTAAATTAAATTAAATTAAAGCCATTCACACTCAAACAGCAGGTCTACGCATTTCGCCTTTCCTTTCTGATGACTGATTTTGATGCATCTATGCACGTGGTTTGCTACAGGGGACCATATCTGATGAAAATTCCCTCATTTTTTCACGAGATATCGGACCCCACATCTCAGATGCTTGGTTTCTTTTGGAACTAAAGATATACAAGTCTATTCTTACTCTTATCAAGAGAAATGAAAAAAAAAAAAGAAGATATATAACTCTTAGGTCTTAGCTTTTTTGTTTTTTCAACTTTTCGTTCAAAAAGAAAATATAGATAAATATATAGAGGTGCAGATTCTACTTGAGTGGTTGCTCCGGGTTCTTGGCTTTCTTTACATCATTGACATCATTGTCTATCTTTCATTTATATAAACATCCGCTACAGTGCACCACTGCAGCACTGTATCTCGTGACTGTTTTATTTTAATGAATTCATCTTGCTAGTTTCTTATCAAAAAAAAATTATGTTAGATGCATTAATATGAGTCGTCATTATCTAAGGTTGCATTTGGCATTCCTTATTTTAAAGACTTATCTTCTTTTTTCACTTAAAATGTTTCTATGAACATTGAGTTCTTAATGGTAAAAAGGAGATAAATCTTTATAAGGAATGCCAAATGCAACTTAAATCTTATCCCAGCTAAGGTCGGTCATCATATTAATGTCATATATATTATTAAATTAGTGAGTGCTTAAATCGTTTCTTACAAGTTTGATTCATGTTTTTTTTTTTTTTTTGATAAAGTTAACCTGTTTCTGAACAAAGATCATATGAATAATGTATATATGTTGAAGAATAATAAAAAATGGTCTATTTTGAAGAATTTTCAGGCTATTGATATTCTCTTAATTATCAATGTAAGAATCACCTTAAGCAAGTTTTAAAATATCTCTTTTTTCCTGCCGAGAAAATTTGGAAATGTCGGTCATATATAGGAGGAGTGTCACATCTTGATGAATGAGTTGGTGGATGAAGGACCACGTAGAGGGTGTTTGGTTGGACCCTAAAATGATATAGCATTAGAATTTGAAATGAGGCCCATATAAATAAAGTGGATCATCACTCAGGCTCACCACCATTGAAGGGGGTTAATAACTTGAGATTCCTAGTTGAGCTTGAACATGGAAGGGGAATTTAGAACTTCCAGTATGTTGGTAATTGATCCAATTATTTTACATTATTATATAATATAATGGGAATGATAATTATCTTGGTAATTGATTTTCTTGTTTTTATCTTCCCATGAGAAACGATGAGGTTGAGGACAAATATATAGGAGAAAATGAAGGCTGATTAATTCAATGCGGGGGACCGCATTGGAGTGCTTAGTTTTTCATCATCAAACAGCATAAAGGAAGGAGGGGGTTAGAATTAACTTTAATCATTTATAATAATTTATTGTGTTGTTGAATAATATTAGTATATTAATGTGGGGTAACACGCTTAAATATGTCTTGCACAAACACACACACTCTCTCATGGGGCATCATTACATCTCATGCTCTTATTGATCATGATTTTGCCCCCATGCCCAACCATCATGTCCCATTTCTAACAATCATCCCTTCCCCAATTTCACCTCTCTCTCTCTCTCTCTCTCCCTCCCAAACCCCAGATCTCCACCTGGATTCACTTTCTCTCTTGTTGGGACGTCTTATTCTATAATTTTTCTTGGAACGCAAGGACATGTTCTCCCCTATAGGGGTCTTAGTCACTTGCAATGCATGTAATCATAATTTTTGCCGTGAAGTCTGTCATGTTTTTGGGGTTTCTTTTGCGATGATTTAGGTCATTTCTGCTCTAAGAATGGAAGGAGTGAATGGAGGGAAAGTTCGTTTTCCTTTTTTTTGTTCTATTTTTTTTTTGGGGGGGGGGGATTCTGGTGTCTGGTAGGAGTGAATAGAGGGGTTGTCTGATAGGAGTGAATGGAATCTGAGGGCGGCAAGCATGAGAATGCGAGTTGAAGTCTTAGGAGGGCTATTTTGTACGAAAAATGCAACGCTTAGGACCATACCCAATCAACCCCTCTCTCCCAAGACCCCATATAACTGGTAAACGGGATTTCTTACTCACTTTTTCTATCCACTCTTCACCCGCCATGAATTGGAGCCACATCTTTAGTATGAATTGAGAGATGTGTGACTGCAATTCATGGCGGATAGAAAATGTGTAAAAAAAGCGAGTAGAAAATCTGGGTTTTATAACTGGGACCAACATTTGATAATGGCCTTTTGGCGACTGGCAGGAGAAATGGAAGATTGGCCCACAGTTGCACAAAAAGTAGGGTTGCTTTCCAAAACCTTACCGACTTACCCACCAAATCTTAATCTTTTAATTCTTGTGGGATCAGCTTGGAACTGAGTGGGGTCGATTTGATTGGGTTGACTCGGCCCACAAATTCAATTTTCAGTATTCAATTATTGTCATTATTATTATTATTACTGTTTTTACAGCGTCTGCTTGAACTCATTTCATCTCCTGAGTTGATCTGTTGACTGTATGGTCAATTCAAATCAAACTCAACCCGACATACTAGTAAGATGGGCCCAAATCCAGTAATGCGATGAATGAGCCACTTCTCCAAATACATGTACTGAACATGTTGTGAATTGTTTTCCACATTAGTCCATTGATGATGAGCTTCTTTTTTCTTTTTTTTTTTCTTTTTGGCTGCAATGCAAACGTTGATGATGAGTTGTTAAATCGACTGCTTAATTTTCTCTTCTTAATCTTCTTCTAATATCGCAATTAAAATTTGGTGACCACCTTTCAAGTCTTGCTTTCATAATGGAGAAGCCAAGTTTTATAGCTCTCTTTCATGAGAAGGAACAAGAAGAAAGAAAGAAAGAAGGAAAAAGGGAAAAAAAAATCGAGACGTTTCATGATGAGACATTGAGCATGAATCATAAAATGGCATTAACTATTCTAGTATAGAATTTGTTCTCAGTGAGATAGTAATGAAAGTAAGATGATATAAAGTTGAAAAGAATGTTCATACAAATATTTATACAACTTACAATATTCTGGCCTTCTGCCAATATAGAATAATTTAAATATATAACTGGACCATCTAGATCTATAGATAACAAGATTTTTAATATTAGATCAAGTGGGTTGGCCTGGTATATGTGATTACAACAAATCAGACAGATGGAAAACTTACTGTAAGATGTTATTAATTAACAAGGTAATGGGACTGAGCAAGATGGAATAATTACTGAATAAGATAATGTGTTGAGGTGTTGTTACAGAAAGAAATGTTGATATTATAACACCTACAGCGTACTGATATATATAGATATATGCTTTAATTTATATATGTTGGACTTGGATGGCGTCCTACAAATGACTGTCCTTCTCAGTTCAGTCTTATGCAAGAGAAAGAGAGAGGGGCCGAACATATAAAAACATGGGTTGGTTGTGGTTGAATGATTGTTGATGAAAACCTCCTTTTTTTCAACTTTGAATTTATAATACATCAGTGATTGGAAAGGGTAAGGGTGGTGGAGGCTTATAAGACTTAGGCTGATTCCCTGCAGATTGGTATGTAATGTATGATTGTGCCATAAATCCCTTTGCCTCTGATGTGGTGCCAGCGCCCTAGCTGGATTGTTTCTTCTGTGGTGGTGTAGTCGGAAACAAGCTAAGATTGGTGTCATCACGACACAGTTATAAGTGTACATAAATAATAGAAAGGGAGCGTCTTAGGACTGTATGGTGCTGTCCAGGGCCCTTACTAACTTGCCATGTGTCATGTTTTCGGAGGATCTACACAATCATTTGGTAGGTTCAGCATGATTGATACAATTGGCTAATCCATTATTTCCCAATCTTTTTACAGAACTCTTACAACAGTAGATTTAATTGCTCTTCATTCTGCTGTTACAAATTAATGAATTGGGTAACACATTTCTGACCACGTTCATCTAGCCATACATTAGGAATATCTCTTGTTTGATCGATGCAAAGATACATACAACCACCCCTCCACCACAACCTGCAGTCCACAGACCCACGCCCAAGTCATGTTACGTCTACCGTTTATGATGCAACATAGTAAAGTATGTCATATCATCATCATCATCACCAAATATAATGTCTAAGTTCATAACAGTGCCCTATCTATGGGAATGGGGCCCATGTCATACACTCTTTCCATATGAAAGCAAACCATGCGTGTCCATTTTGCAACAACCCCGATTGGTAGAATTCCACCCATTATCTTCATTTCTTATTCTTATTGGATGTCAAGTATGCAATGTATTTAACTAATTAGCTGCTTTAGTCGCACAAGTATAGTAAACTACCAGAGCCAAGTATATGATATGGGTAATGGGTGTACTAAAACGGAATGGGCAGTGCTGCGATGGGCCAATTCCGGGCCTTCATCCATTGACGCAAAAGCTGGTGTGTCAGGGTGAGCCAGATAAAGAAATGGGTTGCCCTGAGCTCGGGCCTAAGAAGCCCATCCCTAATCTAAATTATATTATGACAAGGCATACGCATTTGGATTTGGCATTTCAACTTGCTACGTATTTTTACTTCAACCCATGCCATCATCACTCATTTTAGATGGATTAGAAAAATTGGAAATGATAGTCTTTTCCATTTTTGTGATCACACTCACCAGTAATGGACCAGTTTTAGATGGATGGTAAGTAAAATATGAGCTTCCAAATGTAAAGAAAAACCGCAAAGAAATTCTCTCATTCCAAGTGGTTTCGTAGGTAGGCTACTCGTACCATCATCTCAAGTGTCCCACTCGGCATCACTGACATTCCTAGTTTCAATGGACTTGAATCTGGATTTTGGTTAGGGTCTGATTTTAGCAGGAATGAGTTAGATGGTGAGGTCCAAACAAGATAACCCTGTAAGGCCCATTATTTAATTATAGGTGCAAATCGAGTGTCCAGTTTGAAGAATTTACGCAGCACCGGGCCTAGGCCCTCAGAGCATATCCCTACAAATTGTAATAAATACGCACACACCTCGTTCTAATCAACTTATGCATTTGCCTTTTTACAAAAATTAAAAAAAGAAAAAAAAACACGTGCATTTGCACGTGTTACACGCCTGTTTTCAGTCCATAGGCGTTTACGTTCCAATGGTCAAAAATCATATTTGGTTAGGCCGTTTTCAGTTAAAAACGAGATGAAACGAAGTATATGTTTAGTAGACCTGTTCATGGGCCGGCTCGGACCAGGCTTTCACTCTGTATTAACAGATTTTTCTAAGGCCCGAGCCCGAGCCCGAGCCCGAGCCTGGTCCGACCATCGAGCCTACAACTTGGGCCTAAGCCCAGCCCTCATAAAAAGCTCAAAGTCCGGGCCTAGGCCTGAATCCGAAATTTAGCCCATACTGTTACTACTACTGAAGTGGCTAAATAGAGAGAGAGAGAAAAATTATAAAGAAAAAAATAAAAAATATATATATTAAATTATAAAATATATATATATATATTTTAATAAATATTATATTATTTATATATTTTATATAATATATAAAATACATATTATATATTTTATAAAATATATAATGATGAGTCGAGCCGAGCTTACTGTGTTAGGCTATGTTAGGTTGCGGGCCTAATTACATGACCAAGCCCGACCAGGGTGCGGGCCGGGCCGAGCCGGGCCATCGGGCTACCTGGCCCATAAACAGGTCTAATGTTTAGTTCCATTTATGTTTATTTGGTAAATGTTTATTGATGGTACCACATAGACGCCCGTTAGCAAATGTCTCATTAATTACATTTGTGTATCAAAATTTGTAAAAGCAAATTTCGATTTCTATGCGCCTCTCCCATTTCAAGAAACTTCAAAATGGAGCTTCTTAAAACAAGTAGGTATTTATTGGCATTTTAATGATATGGTACTTAATGGTGTTTATATGTGTCATAAACGCCTTCATTAAATGCTTGTCTTGATTTTACAATTAGGTAAATAGAAAATATTTATTAAATAAACATAAACAGAACCAAACACTTGTAAAATGCATAGGAATCCACAAAACTCACATTCTCTCGAAACATCAAAGCGACGTGACTTTGATGTGTGTGCTGAGTTGGCAGTTAGAGAACATTCACGATCAGCACTGTTGTTGATATCCACATTGTTATAAACTATTTGTGACATGTGTTACAATAATCATATACTTATTGAACTAGCAAATGTTATATTGATCAGGTTCTTTCCAAGGCTGCAAATACTGAGTTACATTCTCTAAAATCTATGTATCACTTTTGCTAAGTGGTATTAACACACATGGATGTATTTCTCTGTCCATTTTGCTAGGTGTTTTATTTATTTTCATCTAGGTTAAAATTTACTTATCACATGTGCTAATATCATTAGTATGCCGGATTTAGGATAAAATTTATTTATGTTTTTTTTATTTTGTAAGATTATAATTTTTTAAATATTATCATCATAATTTCTATGAATTTTTTTGTAGGTGTCAAGAGATTTTATAGGAGTTTATTTTCATAATGTGTGTTAACGATTAATTCATATGGAATAAAATAATCTAGGCAAGTGTTGACAAATTTTAGCTATTGGATATATGTCTTGATAGATTTTAGCCATTGCGTTGAAGCTAGGCAAATGTTGTTTGTACATTGATCATCAACCTACACTGGTATATTATATATGGGATACATTGTATTAAAGAAATAGCTTCAAGAAATTGGTATCATCAAACAAAATTAGGGGTGTAAACGGATCGAATTCGAATCCGATTAGAAAGTCTGATATTCAAATTCGATTTGATATCTGATAGATATTGAAAATTAATATTCAAATTCGAAATTGATTAAATATTTTAATATTCGATTCGATTAATTAATTATTTTAGATAATTAATAAATATTTTATTGATATAAAGTATATAAATATATAAATTAATTACTATATTATAAATTATATAAAATATTTTGTATATTATATATAAGAATTAAATAATCGGTCGAATTCAGATATTTATCGAATCGAATCAGGTCATATCCGAATTCGAATCCGATTAACTATTCAATAAGAATAGAATATTCGAATTCAACCAATTAGATATTTGAATTATTTGAATTTGATTCGATTATGCCGAATATCAAATTCAAAATTGGATTTTCGAATACTATTGACACCCCTAAACAAAATATAGATGAAAACGTTAACAAACAAAAAAACTATTTTATGGCCATTTCAATAAAGTGTTGCACTGTCATTTCCTCTAAGAAACACCTCGCTAGAAACATCCACGATGACAAACACCTACGCTCAAAAAATAAATAGAGCAAAGTAATAATAGTGGTTTGGAATGAGCTCCCGGCCCCTTAATTGGGCCATTATATTGTCCAACTGGACTAAGGGGAATCTCGACTTTGAGTGTGGCCCCAGTGAGTTAGCGCATCTTGACGTAGACTACTTGAGACAGAGCTAGCAGGAGGTAGAGAGTGTGAAAACTGAAAACCAGTTTTGTTACGTTGAAAGTTGAGTGGTGGACGGGCGCAGGGGATCACGTACCAGTGCCAGTGCCACGCTCTGCCCCATAGACCATGGGCCATGGGGTACTTTTTTTTCTAGCCATGCAGTTGCAATGCAAGCACGAATGACTGAAATGGAAGGTGTAGGGCATGCAACATAGACCACGTACAACTCTATATTATTAAATGCTTATTAATTAAATAAAAAGCATGTATAGATACGTCGCTCGATCCCCGGCAAAGGCAATGAACGGCGGAAGGGTTTTTTTTCATGAGTGCCTCCTCTCTCTTGGCGGGAGGGTTTTTCTTTGTGCGGGAGGGTTCCTTTCTACGTTAAGGGTCTCTTTCTCAACGGAAGGGTTTCTCTCCCACATTATGGATGTGAATTTTCTCTCTCACTTTATTTGAGGGTTTCTCTCTCACATTTATGGATGTGAGCTTTCATTTACTTTTCTTCATATTGGTGTTTGTTGGAGAGGTTTTTTGGACAGATTTAAGAGACGACAATTTTGATCCAGGCTTATGGAGAAGATTTGAGATCTTTGGTTCTATTCATTCTAATATTCGTTTTTCTTTTGTTCTTTTTCTTCTTCCTGTTGAGCTTTGGTCAAATTTGTGTGTGGTGTGCCTTTGTAGTATGCCATGGGTATCCATTTGTTGTAACAATGTTATCGTTCATGTCAACTCTTTTTCTGGAAATTTTTTATTTCTCTCTAACAATATTCAAGTTCCAAATGTTTTGGCTTCTATAACGACATGGATGGGTGATTTTTTTGCACATTTTACATTCCTATAGTTATAAATTACAATTTCTATTGTGCACTTTTAGCTTTTTATGGGGCCCATTCCTTGAATGTTTGGACGGTGGAGCGTTAGGGAGAGTTTTGTAATAAGAGGCAATCTTGGGCCTTTCCCGCTTTTACGTTTTCAATTATGCCATGGATTGGGTGCCATGATACCTGTTTTTTCTATACCCCTAGAGGATTTTGCATAATTGATCCGGACTCATTTGGTAGGAAAACACACTTGCTGGCTTCATCTCTATTGGAGGCTTTTAGCCAACCTTTTCGGTGTTTCTTAAATATGTGTCAGTTGTAGAGATTTCTCAAATCGTTTTTCTCTCAGTGCTTGTGATTACCTATTTTTGTCTCAACACACTTAACATGCTTTTTTTTGTTGTATTTTTCATTGTTATTAATTTTTCTACTTTATAACCTAAGCATTTATGAATAAACTTGCCTATAGGCGTAAAAGAACACAAAAATCAAGGTGGTGGTTCCACTTGAAACCAAGTAATGTGGAGGGCCCATCATCTTGACATCCCAAATTAATTAACAAGATGCCTTCTTTTGGAGGATACATATGTATGGACAAAATGAGTTTGAATCTTTGAATATCTCTCTCACATACACTTGGAATGATGACCTTATGTGAATTGGTGATATTCGATCGATGTATTTTTTTCATTATTCTTGTCAGAAATTGTGCAATTGTTTTCTGTGCAATTTCAAAAAAAAATACACGATTGATTTTGTTTCTCAAAACAAAGTCATGCATGCTGACAAACATCCCCTAAGCATGCAATTTAAATTAGCCTAATGAATGTGTTTTCCAAAGGAAAAATTTCTGATTAGTACCATGTATTTTGTGTCTATTAATATTTTGGTTCCTGAATTTTAAAATGTGATAATTAAGTATTTGAACTTTCAACACATGTTAATTTAGTACTTGTCGTTAACCAATTGTTAAGTGGCATTTAAAAAAGATACAAATGCCCTTGAGTGTTATCTAATTTTCTTTAGCAACTAATCAAACATTAACAAAAAATTAACAGTCCCAAATCATTGCCTCTTCTATTTAAAAATTACTAGAATGTCCACTGATATATGACCCCAACTTTATTGAATAGAAGAGGCAAGGATTTGGTACTGTTAATATTTTGTCAACACTTAGATGGTTTATAAAGAAAATTAGATGATACTAGAAGAGCATTTGTATATTTTTCAAATGTCACTTAACGACAGGTACTGAATTGACACATTTTGAAAGTTTGGGTATTAAATTATCGCATTTTAAAGTTCGGGGACCAAAGTATCTAGTTCACATCTGCATCCCACGTCTCACAGATCATTTCCGATGTGTATTGAGAACATCTCTTGATGACGATATCATCATTTCCAATACTATCATTGGGAGATATTCCCAATACACAGCAGGGATATGATGTATCTGAACTCCAAAGTATCACTATATGCAAAGTACAGTACACTAATCAAGAATTTTCCCTTTTCCAAATATGGTATTCTCTGTGGTTGTGTTAGCTGTTTCCCCGAATTGATTATCCTTTACTTTGGCGACGTGAGATGAGCAGAAGGAAAATACTTGGATTGATATGTGTTATTTGATCAACAGATTCATTCAATTATATTTATGTCAAGTTGTAAAGGTCTGCATAGTCCCGTAATGTGGTCTGGGTTCAGGAAATTGGCTAATAGAACCATGTTAGGACTTAGGAGTTAGAAGTGAGTATTTCCCTTTAGGCTTAGTTTGGAAGGTGTACAAACACAAATATATATAATGCAAAACCTTGTATTTTTGCATTGTACATATTTCTAGTTGTATTCTTCCAAACTGAGTTTTAATGATTGGTGAATATATTATCCATCATGACAGTGAGTCCTCTATTATTAGATAATGGTCTGGGTGTTCATAGTTCGGTTTTTCAAAGTGAACCAAAATCAACCAGTTAACTGATTAATCGGTTTGATTATTTAATTTTTCAGTTTTTATATTTATTATATTTTATAAATAAATTTATAATACAAATATTACAAATATATATATATATATAATAAGTTCAATTAACTACCAGTTTTTCATATTGGTTAATCCAAATCGAATGAATTATAACTTCAGTTTTTTTAAAATGCTAAATTAATTGATTTGGTTAACTAAAATTTTCAGTTTACTTTTATTGGTGGTCTGTCATGTATACTATTCGGAGGATTTGCTGAAGTGGCATTGGCACAAATAGGTGGGATATGATCAAGGTTTAAAGTATTAACACGTATCGTTCCGGAACCCCTCCGATATGCCCCTATAGTGGGTGTATTGGGGGTCTGACCTGTTCAAGGGGTGGAGGAGCCCTAAACTAGCCCCCTGAACTGGTTTCGAAAAAAATAAAAAAAAAAGTATTAATTTGCCCGACAATACTCCTACCAATGTATCAGAAATATCGATATTTTGAACCTTGCATATGATTAATGTGAATAGTTCATTATTAACTTCAAAAGATAAGGACGCAACTAATTTCCTCATGTATCACTCCTTGTCCTTGGTAGCTTTTCCTTTTTTATTAATAATAGTAGTATATAAGCAAGAAAAATAAATATCAAATTCCGGTAGGATGTATTATGTATTTTTTTGTTCAAGTATTTAATTAGGAATTAATGACAACAATAGAGTCAAGATTGGAATATTCAGAAGAATTATCCGGTGGCATACGCCATATCCAAGGAAAGAGGCGCATGAATAGTCCTCATAATAAGGTTTTACTATACAAATAAATATTATATAACTAAATTATTTATTTAAATTGGGAGAACAGAACACATTGTTTTACTATATAAATAAATATTATATTTGTAATTATTATTTATTTAATTTGAGAAGAGAAAAAAAAAGGATGGAGAAAACGCTGGTAATTAAACAAGGAGATGGATTAGGATTACAAGACGCTTTTTGTTTATGTGTTGTATTCGAGAAGTTATCCATCTTAATTGAAACGGACGGAGGATAGGCCTTTGGGCCGTTGATCCATGGAATCACCATGGGTCTGCTTCATTGGGTCATTGACTCATGGAATCAATACCAAATAGAATAAATCGAAAATTTAAAAACTGAACTAAAAAATAAAATCGTATCGAAGCCAAAATTTAGAAAAACCAAAATAATTAAAATTGAAAATTTCGGTTCAATTTTTGATTATTTCGGTTAAAATCAAATTTTAATAATATATATTATGAAATTGAATTTCAATATATTATATATAAATATATAAATATATAATATATTATATGTTACATATTATATATTATATATTATATATAATAATAAAAAGGTTGATTAATTCGGTTAATCAAAATTCTAATTTCAAAAATCAAAACCGAAAACTAAGGTTGAAAGTATCATTTCGGGACCCTTCTGATATGCCCCTGCAGTGGATGTATAAGGGGTCTGACCGATTTAAAGGATGGATAGGTCCTAAATCGGCTCCCCTGAACCAGTTTTAAAAAAGAAACTAAAAAAAAATTAAAAAAATAAATATCAAAATACCCGATACGCCCCTACCGGCGTATTGGGAGTTTCGATATTTTGAACCTTGTTAAAAACAAAAATAACCAAAAACTAAAATAATCAAACCGATTTAACCATAAACTGAAAAAACCGAAACCAAAATTTTCGATTCGGTTATTCTATTTTAAGCGAATAATGCTCACCCCTGACGGCGGCAGACTCATCACTCACTCCTTTGGCCTTTCCCCGAGCCGGCCCAGCTGGTTCATAATTAAGAAATCAGAGAACTTTGTAAGAGCTGCCGCTACTGCAAGTAGAAAACCATTTCTGCTCCTTCAACTCGAAATCCTATTAGTATTCGATTGCTGAGGTGCTTCCCGTGGAGAAATATATATTGCCATATTCCGGCGTCAATGGAGCTCTTACACCCCTCCCCACCTCCTGAGCCTTCCAGAAATCACTTCCCCACACTCGTTACTCCCACCACTTCCCTACTTGCCTCTCACCTAGGGGGCAATGACCTAGTAAACGTCGCAGTCGGCAAATGTATAGAAAAAACTGTTGCTCTGCTTCATTGGACGTTCCGGCGTTTCAGAAATCGAGAAATCTGTCTTCTTCATGTTCATCAACCTTCTCCCGTGATTCCCACACTCTGTAAGTTGTTTTACTTCTTTTCTTTTTCTCCCACTTTCTCCTCAGAAAACTCCTCAACTCTTTTCCCCCTTCTCTGTTTTTTTTTTTTTTTTTTTTTTTTTTACTTTTACCTTTTGCTTGCTTTTCTGTGGAAATTCATTCGTTTCAATCTCTCAAATGGATTTTTGTTACATTCCTGTGACTGCTAACTGGTGTACTAAGATTGGTTTCTCGGTTTCTTTATTTTCCATTTTCGATCCTATGCGACTAGTTTTTCTTGCTAATCTTTAATTTTACCTTCTTAATCAGGTTTATATCCGTTGTTACGTCAGTATCTGCTTTGAACAGTGTCTGTACAGATTAAATTTTCATTTCTACAGGATCAAAAGTTTTTTCCTCAATTTATCCTTTCTTTTCGTATTAGCTTCATTTAGTTATTTTTTTCGTGATTTTCTTAGGTAGCAGTTCCTACCTTTAGGTAGTGGTTCATTGTTGACCATGACTCCTTGGCCCTACGATTGCATATTAACAATTATTTTATTTCATATGCAGTAGGAAAGCTTCCCGCTAATCAAGCAAATCAGGAAACAGTATCGGCATACCGGGAAGAGGAGAGGGAACGAACAAGGAAACTTCTATTTAATTATTTCCATATTTTCCATAGAGCTAAGGTCTTATTCATTCTCATCTAAAACTACTGTACCTGCTGCACCTACTGTGGTGTTCTGTTTGCTTATAATATCCCTTGATGTTGTCCTGAGTTATTGCATTTATGTGTTGAAACTTAAAAGATTGTCTAAAAAGGAAATCTCCATGTTTTCCTGTCTTAGCATTTTCTACTATTTCAAGGTTTATGATATTACTGTATTTTAAGAATGAATATTCTGACGCCTATCCAAAAAAAAAATCAATATTCTGATCGGATTGGGTATGGACGTACATCCTCCTTGGAAATGTAAAAGGAGTATGCAGTAATGGAAGGATACCTTTCTACATAAATAAATTCACGTTAAAGTCAATCATGTTTCAGGACCCATTGAGCTAGAACTTGGAAGACCAAAACAACCAAGTTGAAGGAAAGCATTGGAGTGGATTCTATTGAGAATGAGAAGTTTAATTGGGGTTGGGAGGTGGATGAATGTATTGGAGCTGCAGAATTCAATATAGAATGAGGTGTCTGGGTTGAACTGATAGGAGTTTTAGACTTTTGTTCTGGATGATTGTTGGTGTTTATATCTATGATCTGAGTATTTGGTAAGGGAGGGGGAGGGATGCGTTTTCTTTGTATGTTTATCCTTGTTATAGGGTGGTTTTGAGAAAATATGTGGTGATGGTAGTGGAGTTGTGTTGTATATAGTTTTTTAATATTTTGACGATGTCTCATCACCAGAGGTTGTATCTTCTTTTCTCTTTTAATTAGTTTTATTTTACTGTAAAAAATAATTCAATCATGTAGTAAATTTGTGAATTAGGAACAAGAATATCTACTAAAAAAGGGATGGAAAAAAGCCTTCCAAATAAGCATCTCATCTTGGTGACCTGTCCCAGGAGATTGTTACACAAAGGAGAATTTGTTTGTCTGTTTGTCTCTCCCCCTCCCCCTGGGGTTCAACTTTAAAGAAAACATGATCAAATCTTATGATCCTTTTTACTGGTCAAGAAACTCTTATTTACTGTCTCAACTCACTACAAGAACTTACTTAGCAGGTCAAAGCAAGTGTCATTGTGATTGAATCTGGACAAGTTCAAAAGGGCATTGTAGATTTGGTGAACAAACATAATATTAAGAAGCTTGTCATGGGGGCGGTGCCAGATAAGTAAGTGCTAATGTGCTATGCCCTTGTTTATACATAACCTTGTTGACAAGCATTTTATCTTTTGGTATATCTATTATTTTTTCATTATTCATTTAGCTACTTGATTATTTCCAGCAATTGAAATTAACAATTTCTGGCTGTTATATGCAAGCTACAAACATCCCCCCCCCAGAAAAAAAAAACTAATTTATTGCTTTAGATTAAGTTTCAAAGTATTAATACACCTAATACTCAAAAATTGAATATTGGGCACGTCAAAGTATCGATACTGATGCTTTTCAAACTTTTGTTTTGGCAGTCTTTTCCAATAAGAAGTACTGCTGTACCATATTATACTTTGAACATATGTGCTCAGATTAAATCTTAGTATTTGACGTATCAACTCCTCCAAAAACCAATATGTATCGTATGATACACAGTATGATATGTTGTGATATTTTGAACATTGCTTTAAATTTTAAAAATATTTTTTTTTCAACAACCGAAAGACTGCTTGCCCAAGATAGCAAGGACCAGTGTTGTATAGCAATGGGTCTTTTTTTTTTTTTATCGATAACTGAAAGCATTTCATTAATATAAGAGATTAAAATACAAAGGAGGGGAGATAAAATATCTTAGCTCCCCTAGGGATCAGAATAAACAATCAAGGAGAGAAAGCCAGTTACAAATGAGCCCAGAATAAACAATCAAGCATTTCATTAATATAGCAATGAGTCTTCAATTCAAAATGAGGGTGATAATTCTCCCCACCCCACCCTGACAGTCTCTCCCTCATTGTTGGGTATTTCACCACTTGACCTTAACTGTTGCTAGCCAATTCCAAAGCCTCTATACACCTTTGAGATGTCGTCTTGTTTAAACAGGCCTACTTAATCTTCGAGTCACTGTTATTATTAAAATAAAAGAAGGTCTACCAAGCAATCTTGTCTAAGTTGTCATTTTTCTTGTGAAGTCATACACAATCTTCCAAAGTATAACAAAATAAACTGCCAAAAGGAAAAGTGGCATAGCATCAAATTTTATAATTACATAGACTTACGCTTTAATTATGCCATGAAGCTATGATACTCAGATATCTACACAAGGGTGCCATATAATATCAAATATTTGAGAGATTACCAACCACTTGTATATCCATTACAAGGTTGTAGATGCTCCATAGATGTGGGTGCAAGGAATATTTGGGGTGAAAGGGTGTGATAAAACTCAGAGTAGATGTTGTATAAGTTCAGATCAGAAGAAAGAGGAGAATAAGAGAGAGAAGAAGGAGAAGGAGAAGGAGAAGAAGAAGGAGAAAAGGGCACAACCGAACTAGAGAGAAAAATTCCAATCCTTCTAGTCGGCCCTTCTGTTATTTATACTCTTCTAAGATATACAAGAATTACCATTGTGCCCTCACTTAAGTGAGAGCCACATCAGCTGAACAATACATATATAACTAAACATAAAAGGACTATACTACCCTTGTACGGCCGGCTCTAACACTCCCCCTCAAGTTGGTGAGTATATGTCATATAGTCCTAGCTTGTTACATATGTAGTCCACTCTTCCCTAATCAACCCTTTGGTAAATAGATCTGTCCATTGATTTCCTGTGTTCACATATGCTGTACTTATCACTCCACTAAGCACCTTCTCACGTACAAAGTGGCAATCCACTTCTATATGCTTTGTCCTTTCATGAAACACTCGATTAGAGGAGATATGAATTATAGCTTGATTATCACAGTATAGCTTCATAGGAGTGTCAATCGAGTATCCCATCTCCTCTAGGAGATGCTTCAACGACACTAGTTCGCATGTTGTGTGTGCCATAGCCCTATATTCAGCCTCTACACTGCTTCTTGCTACCACTGTCTGCTTCTTACTCTTCCATGTCACTAAGTTCCCACCAAGAAAAGTGCAATACCCTGTAGTGGACCTTCTATCAAATATGGACCCATCCCAATTAGTAGAAATCACTGATT
>NW_010729083.1:1903257-1914921 GCF_000365185.1 Nelumbo nucifera | reverse complement strand
CACTAAAAACCCTCACAACACACCTCACGAATAGGATATTCAGTTCTGCAACATATAAAAAAAACTTGCTACATACCACAACTTAGTTCGAAGATCATGTACCTGTCGAGTAGAGGGTACCAAGTCTGCACTGTCACCATCACAAAACCAGCCCTCTTCGAATTGCCGAGTAGAGGGTTTTCTACCGACCACACAAAACCACAACGACTGCACTCATTGGAGGCATGAAACCCCCAGAAGGAGAAAATGACCAGTCCTTTTCTTTCTTTCTGGAAAACTCTCTAGATATCAATGAGAATTCTGCAAAACCCTAGAAAGGAATGCGCAGAACAGAGAGAAAAGGAGATGACTGATCTGAACTGATTATCGTGGCTCTGATACCATGATAAAACTCAGACTAGATGTTGTATAAGTTCATATCAGAAGAAAGAGGAGAAGGAGAAGGAGAAGGAGAAGAAGGAGAAAAGGTCACAGTCGAACTAAGTGAAAAACTCCAATCCCTCTAATCGGCCCTTCTGTTATTTATACTCTTCTAATATATACAAGAATTACCATTGTGCCCTCACTTAAGTGAGAGCCACATCAGCTGAACAATAWWTATATAACTAAACATAAAAGGACTATACTACCCTTGTACAGCCGGCTCTAACAGGGTGTAATCGAGAATCGGTGATTGATTTCCATTTGATTCAGAATCAAGGGTTTAAGCAAAGAGGGGTCCATTTTTTGGAAGACTGCTATTCATGCTGTGATGTGAACAATATGAACTGAGGCGAACCTAAGAATTTTTGAAAATGAATGTAAACTGAAGATGGGCTGAAATCTAATTTAAATGGTAGAACTTTATTGTGAGTTAGTGTGCACATGTTATTCCAAAGTAAATCATACAATATATTTTGTGATATAGATACTCTTTTTGTAAATCAGGTAGGCTAAGGATGCATGTTCCCAGTGACAGATCCTTGGCTTACATGGATTTTGTAATCAGTTTCTGTTATTGATATGATATACTTTACCTTTTTAAAAATGTAATGTCAAATATTTCAATTTTTAGTGTGTGTGTGTGTGTGTGTATCCTGCTGTGCTTAAAGTATAAACAAGGGTCAGGTTATCAACAAGGATCTAGTATTTAAGGCATGTACTTATGAACTATTAACAGCCAAGAGTCAACATCTCAGGGGCAAAAAAAGAGGTTCTGAGGGGTGGGTGGAAATGACAGCTGTATTTAAAAACTTCAACTACACTAATTCCAGGCAGAAAGAACCAGAAATAATAACCAAACAAGGAGATACCTCAAATTTCTCTAGGAAAAAAGGGAAAAAGTAGCTCTACCTTATTGAATTCGTCGACAAAATCCATTTAATTCAACTGTGTTCAACACACTAAATCTGTCCCCTACCATTTCATACATACAATTACATGGGCTGATTACAATGCTTCTAAATTCCATCGCCCAACTCAACTACTCTCATCCTTTTTCTCAACTGTTTGGGGTTGAGTATGAAACCTGCCCTGCCATTATGCTCTATCAACAGACTAATTCTTTCAACTCTGAATATCCTTTCCTAATCAAAGTATAAAGTAGAAATTACTAAAGGCTTATAGTAAATTCATAACAATTATTCCCAGAAAATATGAAAACAAAACAATGGGACTGTTTTCGGTCTAGCAAGTAACCAAGTTGGATTAATTGATCCATATGTTGGACACGTGAGACTGGTAGTTCATCTCATAGGCATTTATCTATTATCCATCATAGAAAATAATCTTTGAGACAGAAACATGGTTAGGGCTTAAAAGACTCCACCATGTTTGAAGACTGGTAGTTCATCTCATAGGCATTTCTTCTTGAAATCCTTGTATACAGGATTTTTTTTTTTTTAAGAATCAATTGTCAAGTTTCCCAACATGCTCTTCCCACATTTTTACAATTCTTATGGATGCATTGCAGTTGCATGAAGGTCAAGGACTCTAGTGAGGCAAACTATTTAGCAAAAAATGCCCCTGCATTCTGTCAGATATGGTTTGTAAATAAAGGGAAAGATGTTTGGACAAGGCAAGCTTCTGAAGGTTTGTAATTTCTGGCACCAATTCTAGTCCATTTGAAAATGCACTTGCTGAAAAATTAATTTCTATCTTATCACATAAACATAAGAGTAAGCTCATATTTGACCCAGGATGTCCTCAATCCACTTCTTCAATTACTGGGAGAGTATGTGGTGAAGTTAGTAGCTGTATGCAAATAGAACCAGATAATACAGAAACAACAGATATATTTTACCTAACTAGCATAACTTCTGGGCTTGCTTCATCTGCTGAAAGAAGGTGGTCATCAGAGTTATATATAGACTTAGACAAAGAAAGCTTATATAATCAGTTTCAAGAAACAAGAAGAGAAGCTGAGGCATCAAAAAATGAAGCATTTGCAGAGTTACTGCAGCGCAAAGCACTGGAATCAGAAGCCATTGAAGCTATCGACAAGGTAGGGTTGATGATGTTTACCTCTGTATAAATAATTTTTTTGAAACTATCGCAATGTTGGTTCCATAATCACAGTTTAGTGTGGCTGCTTGTGTTTTCAAATACTGAAAAGTGAATACATGAGGCTGCTTGTGTTTTCAAATATGGTCCCTTTGACTAATATTTAGTGTGTCTGATACCAATTATTACATACTTGACCATCATGCCAAAAACCTTAATACTTGCACAAAAAAAGGTAAAAAATAGCCTTAATAGAGTTAGCATTTGAATTCCTTATTAAATTGAATTGATCCTTGGCAAGGGCAAGGGGTAAATAGAAATCAGTTGTACTTGGGAATTACCTCCAAGGGGAGTTGATTGTAACATAGAAATTAAGTGGGCTAGGTAGCAGTTGTTAGCCTATCATTAAAAGGAATTGTCGGCATAGTTTCACCTTTTGCATCTCATTCTTATTTGGAAAACAATAAAATTCCTGATTGTTAGTGATTAAAAGGACTTATTGTTTCTAGAGAATATGAAAAAACAAGACTTAAAAATTAGGAGTATTTATTGCTGGTTGTGATAAAATTTGATCCTTCCCCTTGATAGAAGATCTTATTCCCTGGTCTTCTAGGTCAGAGATTTTGAAGCTGCTCGCTTACATGAAGTTGAACTCAGAAAAGAGATTGAGGATGCATTGAGAACTGCTCAAGAAGAACAAAAGAGGCTCTTGGAACAAAGGGAAGAACTAACAAGAGAGCTAAATAAGACCATGAGAGGCATTGCTGTACTTGACATTTAGACCCAAGAAGCCATGTGTCGGCAGGATGAAGCTGCTCGAGAATTAAGGCTCATACAAACTTTAATAGCAACTCTTTGGCATGAGAGGAAGAGGGTCCAAAGGCAGAAAGAGGAATCTCTCTGTCATCTTAAACAGTGGGGAAGGTGTAGCCATACTGGAGTGCAGACTTATGGTGGGTTCACTGGGCTTGTCGATAGTTTCCCCAAGTTCACAGAATTTTCTCTACTGGATCTAAGACTGCAACATGTGACTTTTCAGAGAGTTTCAAGATTGGGCAGGGAGAATATGGTTGTGTTTACAAGGGAGAGATGCTTGATAAGAGTGTTGCCATAAAGAAGCTGCATCCACATAACATGAAAGGTGTATCAGAGTTTCAACAAGAGGTTAGCTTTTCTCTCTCTCTCTCTCTCTCTCTCTCTCACACACACACACACACACCCCAACAGATTAACCATTTGGATGCATCCTATTTTTTTTTCCTCAGCCATTCACCATAACTTTTCTAACCATAAAAAAGAAAAACAGAAAAAAAGCACGGAGGAGGTGAAATCTGTAAAATTGTCAGTTGGAGATACTTCAGTCTAAGAGATCTAACTAGGAACATGTATCAGATGACAGATTTGACCTTCTATGATGTGCCAATCATATTCTGCAGAGATGGGATTTAAGATTCTTCTGTCAAAATTGAATCCTAGTTTCTATTATTACAAATGTTGATTGGAATAGAGGACTGGGAATTCAAGGACAAGCGAAATAGCATTTCTTATTTAAATCTTGAGATACAATTCTTTTTTTTTTTGTATGAATAAACATCTTTTTCCATGCAAGCAGGTTATAGTTCTCAGCAAACTAAAACATCCTCATCTGGTGACTTTAATTGGTGCCTTCTCAGAAGGCTGGTCTCTCGTCTATGAGTACCTGCCAAATGGGAGCCTCCATGATCACCTCTTCCACAAGAGGAACAGTCCTCCCTTGACCTGGAAGGCCCGAACACGAATTGCTGCTAAAATTTCAAGTGCCCTGCTCTTCTTGCACACTTCCAGATCAGAGAAAATCATCCATGGTGACCTCAAACCCAAAAACATCCTTCTTGATTCGGAATTCAACTGCAAGATTGGAGATTTTGGGATTTACAGGCTTGTCCCCGAGGAAACTGCACGGTGTCCTAGTTTTCGCCGGAAGATAGAGCGTATAGGTGCATTTCCATATATGGACCCAGAAATAGAGAGGACTAGCGACCTAACATTCAAGTCTGATGTCTACTCTTTTGGGATCATTGTTCTACAACTACTTGCTGGGAGGTTCCCACATGGCATAGTGAAGGAGGTGCGTCAGGCAGTTTCATGTGAGAAACTGGCCTCAATTTTGGATACATCTGCTGGAGAATGGCCTACATTTGTAGCAAGACGACTGGTAGACCTGGGTTTACAATGCTGTGAGTTGAATAGCTGTGATCGACCAGAGCTGACACCAACTATGGTGATGGAGCTTGAGTGGTTGCACACTGCTGAAGAGCGACCTGTGCCATCTTTCTTCTTGTGCCCAATCCTTCAGGTGCGTAGTAAGAATTTCCTTCTTGGCTCTTAGAATAAGGCTAACAATATGGTGATAATAGAGTGGTGATCAGATGAGAATATTCTTATCTGTTATACCTCCTTTGTTTATAACTCATTGGCTTGAAAATATGGGAAATTCTTTTAGTTCTTTATCTGAACTTTCCAGCCAATGAATATAGACAATACGATTCCTTTGAGTTACTCAATGAGAGCATTTCCATTAAATCATTACTCAATGGGCCATGACATCATTAAAGCAAGGAAATCAAACAGCTAGAATTCGTGTTTTAGTTATGACTTATGAGGTTGTTACGTACTCCAATATAAGGGTCATTGTTTGTTAGAATAAAGAACAGCTGGCTTGTTCCTCGTGGCATTTAGTTACAAAGACAGTTACCACTTGCGCCAATTAGTTGTAAGTCGGTTACCCACCAACCCAAAATGTATTTATACCTCATTCCCATCTCAATTAATGCAAGAAATACCTGCGATAAGCTTCCTTGCCTTTGCGATGAACCTACGTCATTTGCGATAAACTCACGCACCCTGCCTCTTATTTCTTTGTTTTTACATGGTATCAGAGCCTGTAATACCTTCCGTTGCTACTGCTTTTTGCAGCTGAAGCAACCTGTAGTTCCCTCTTGCTTTATCCCTTTTTCTCCCATCATTATCAAACCCTGCCATTGTTTCCAGCCGTGACGGCCATGAGTCTGATCCAACTTCTCCTTACTACCTACACCCATCCGATAACCCAGGGAGCATTCTTTTTTCTTTTACTTTGACCGGAGATAATTATCCAACATGGTAGCGGGCCATGAGAAATGCACTGAGAGCAAAGAACAAATACCGGTTCGTAGACGGATCTTTGCCACGGCCAGCAAGAACATCACCAGACGAGGATTCTTGGGTTAAAGGTAACTCAGTGGTGGTTTCTTGGCTGTTTAATTCTTTGGTGAAAGAATTCCATGAAAGTGTAGCCTTCATTGACTTGGCTTCTAAGATCTGGGAAGAGTTAAAGGAAAGATTTGCACAGAGCAACATCCCACGGATCCATTAGCTGAAATGGGACTTGGCAATGCTGCAACAAGGAGACCTAATTGTAGCCGGGTATTTCACAAGACTCAAAGGGTTGTGGGATGAACTCGGAAGCCTCACCGATCTGCCTCAGTGCACCTGCGGAGCTTTGAAACAATTCATTGCGGACCATGAGAAAGAAAAACTCCAATTCTTGATGGGTTTGAATGAATCATTCAACATTATTCAGTCGAACATTTTGGGATCGGATCCACTATCGAGTTTGGACAAGGCATATTCTCTTGTGATCCAAGAAGAACGTCACCAAATGTCTATCTCCCTTTGAGTACCGCCCAACCCTCGAGACTCTGAGAATCGCAATCATTCCAAGTACGTTTGTGATCACTACAAGAAAATTAGGCACACAAGGGAATGTTGTTACAAGCTTGTGGGTTACCCTGTCAGATAGGAGAAAGGTAGATCAAATTGTTCCGCAAAGTCCAGCAAGGTTCCCCAATCGAGTTCATGTGCCAATGCAGACACCAACGATGATGAATCACCTACTGCTAGGTTGAGCATCCAACAATATAACCAACTGATGGGCCTATTGAGCAGAGAGACCCATGAATCAGCTGCACATGTAAATCTTTCTGGAAGCACTCCTCTATTTCCGATGGATGGATTCTAGATAGTGATGCTTCTGACCATATGGTTTCCACTGCATCATTATCTAATCGCACTCAGTTGTAATCTCCCAAACCAATTCATCTTCCGAATGGGACTGTTACAACTGCATCTCATTACGGAAATGTGAATCTTGGACCGAACCTGGTCATCAATCATGTTTTACATGTCCCAGAATTCCATTGCAACTTACTCTCTATTAGCACAAAGGAGCTGCAATGTGCTGTTCTGTTCTTTCCTTCATTATGTGTTCTTTAGGACCTTGTCTCTCGGACCGTGATTGGGATGGGTAAACTCGTGGACAGACTATATTACTTTACCAATGTTGGATCTGTAGATAGTTTTGTTGCGCTCACTGCAACCTCGAATAAAGGCCAAGAGCTTTGGCACAAATGACTTGGACATGCCTCATCACAACGCCTTTCTCTCATCCTAGAGATTCTGACCCTTCCTCAAACCAGCTATTGCGATGCATGCCATAGGGCCAAACAGTCCAGATTATCATTTCCTGGTACAATAGGGCCAATAGTCTCAGGCTGCTCAACCCTTTGACCTGGCACATTGTGATTAATGGGGAGGGTATAAGACTCCATCACACACGGGCACACATTATTTTCTTACCATTGTTGATGATCATACAAGATGTACTTGGACTTATCTTTTGAAATTTAAATGTAAAGTTGTTCGTCATCTCATATCCTTTTGTGCTATGGTAAAAAGGCAATATGGCCACTCCGTTCGACAAATTCGATTGAATTAATGGCATGGAATTTTTTTCTATTCCTCTTCTCAATTACTTCGCTGAACAGGGCATAACCCAGCAACATTCTTGCATAGCCAGCCCTCAACAAAATGGTGTTGCAGAGTGCAAACACCGTCACCTGCTAGAAGTCGCCCGTGCATTACGATTCCAAGCTTCACTACCTGTCACATTCTGGGGTGAATGTCTCCTTATGGCCACATATATCATTAATCGGCTACCAACACCGTTTCTTTCAGGAAAATCTCCATCAGAAGTACTACTGCAACAAACCCCAAGTTACAACCACATGCGAGTGTTTAGCTGTCTCTGTTATGCAAAAATACAGCCCAAACCTCAGGACAAATTTTCTAGCAAGGCAACACGCTGTGTGTTTATTGGGTACCCCTTTGGTCAAAAAGTGTATCGTGTGTTTGATATAGACACTGGGCACATTTTTACCTCCAGGGATGTCATATTTTATGAAGATCAATTCCCATTTCAAACTTCCCACCTAACATCAACCACTCCTATCATCTCATTGCCTGCATCTGACCATGATTCGACCACATCACATAATCCATTAGTCCATGACATACAAGAAACACCACCAATCACAAGCACACCTGTTGGCAGCCCAGAAACAACCATTGAAGAAAATAACCAAGTTTTCACCCAGCCTGGCCCACGATTGTGTAGACCTCTACAAGTCTCCACTCACTTGAGCTCATATGACTACCAATTTCCACCTTCTCTTGCTAATGTAGTTATCAGCCCGGGTGCTTGTCTAGCTACAATTTCCTCAAAAATAGAACCATCTTCCTTCGCTGAGGCTGTCAATGATCCCAGATGGCAACAGACAATGGTAGCCGAAGTCGAAGCACTTGAGCGCAACAATACATGGACACTTGTAGATTTACCACCTGGAAAGAAGGCCATAGGTTCAAAATGGGTCTACAAGATCAAATTGGGAGTTGATGGTAGCATTGAGAGATACAAGGTCCGTTTGGTGGCAGAAGGTTACAATCAAGTCGAAGGGCTTGACTATCATGACACCTTCGCGCCTGTAGCGAAGATTGTTACTGTTCGTTGCCTGATCGAGTAGTTGTTGCAAAGTGTTGGGAACTTCATCAACTTGATGTAAACAATGCATTCCTCTACGGTGAGCTCCAAGAAGATGTTTACATGCGCATCCCTCTTGGATTTTCCAAAGATGGCGATCAACGAGTTTGCAAACTCCAAAAATCCTTATATAGCCTCAAACAAGTTTCACAGATGTGGTTCCAAAAATTCACTCATGCGCTCTTGGGTGCCTCAAACAAGCTTCACAGTGGTAGACTACTAACTTTTTACAAGCAAACAAAACAACTCCTTCATTGCAGTCCTTGTGTATATGTAGATGACCTCATCATCACAGGAAATGATCCAAGCCGTATTGCCTCCCTTAAATCTTACCTCAATGAGTGTTTCAGCATCAAGGATCTTGGACCCTTAACATATTTTTTGGTCATTGAGACGGTTCGTTCGAACTCAGGTGTCTTCCTAAGTCAGCATAAACACATCATTGACATTTTGAACGAAACTGCGATGCACGAATGCAAACCATGTTCAACTCCCATGGAGCAGCAATGGCACTTCAATAATGATGCTAGTCCAGTCCTCTCAGATCCAACTCAATACAGGCATTTGGTGGGCCGCCTTCTATACCTTACGGCCATAAGGCCTGATCTTAGTTTCACAGTAAATCAGCTCAGTCAATTCATGCAAGATACACGAGAAGAGCACCTCTAGGATGCTTTACGGGTGGTCAGATATCTCAAATCCACTTCTCATCATGGCATCTTTATCCCATCCACTAATGATTTTGTGGTCCAGGCCTTCTGTGATTCCGACTGGGCTAGTTGTCCACTTACCCGGCGCTCCATAACAGGCCATATCATAATGCTGGAAGACCAAGAAACAGCACATTGTGTCGCGATCCTCTACAAAGGCAGAGTATCGAGCTATGGCAGTCACAACCTCAGAACTCATTTGGCTCAAACAAGTTTTTGCAGATCTAACAATTCACATCACAATACCTATGGAATTACATTGCGATAGTCAAGCTGCTCTCCACATTGCTGCCAATCCGGTTTTCTATGAACGCACAAAACACATTGATATTGATTGCCATTTTGTCCGAGAGCGTATTTAGAGTAACGAGATCAAAACTTTCCACATCAATAGCAGCAACCAGCCAGCAGATCTCCTAACCAAAGCTCTAGGGGTGTCACCATTTCAAAACCTCGTTCTCAAGTTGGGCATTACGTCTTCTCATGCTCCAACTTGAGGGGAGGGTGTTAGAATAAAGAACAGCTGGCTTGTTCCACGTGGTATTTAGTTACAAAGACAGTTACCACTTGTACCACTTGCGACAATTAGTGCAAGAAATACCTGCGGTAAGCTTCCTTGCCTCTGCGATGAACCTACGTCATTTGTGATAAACTCACGCACCCTGCCTCTGCTTTCTTTGTTTTTACATTGTTTGGTGCAATGGTATATAATCTTAGCTGGAAGTGGGGGAATGTGGATGAGTCAACAAAGCCTTCATGCCAACATGGATTCTGTCCCTGGATAGTGATGACCAACATTGGATAATGGCCCTGCTCCAATATCATCAAGATTATAGATTATATTATCTTTTGAAAAACTTCATTAAAGATCCTTTGGCATGTATAACCTTGAATGACACGAAATGACCAGAATCACATAGTCTCTATCATTTCAATTCAACAAAGCCTTCATGCGAACTACTTGTGTATGAAATATCATGCTTGCCTAGTGTAGATGTTCAATTGAATAAAAATTGCACTCTTGCAGGAGATAATGCATGACCCTCAGGTGGCAGCAGACGGTTTCACTTATGAAGGCAAGGCACTGCGTGGATGGTTGGCAAGCGGGCGGGAAACATCTCCCATGACCAATTTAAAGTTGACCCATCTGCATCTTACACCTAACCATGCACTTCGACATGCTATTCAAGACTGGCTTTGCCAGACTTGAAATCCCACGCATACATATGTTCATCTACTTAGTGTATAGATCTGTTCTGCTCCGGTTACATGTAGTCCCCAATCTATGCATAATATGTGTATGTATGTATAAATGGGTTTTCATTCCATGTATAGCATTCATCTCTGCTTGGATATACTAGCTGATTTATTAAATAATGTTGGTTATGCTTCAATATAAAATTTTTCGAAAAAACAAATATAAAAATGAAGGTGGCAACGAAAAGAAAAATCCATTACTCGAGGTGATATCCTGGGTGACTATCTAGATTTTAGCTGTTACTGTAATAGGAAATATCACTAAGAGTAGCCTGAACCATTAAACACTAGGAGAATTGGCAACGCCTGAAGTTGAACTATAGACGGAGTAGAAACTCGCTCAATTTGGTAATCTCTTAATTGTTTTAGTAAATCAGCTTTTGTGTTTTCATTAAGTAATATGGTGGTGCTACCTATTACTTGATGATCTTTCAGAAATGTTCCAGTAGCCGGGTCATTTAGCGAGCTTTGCTTGATAGAAAATTTGCACCTATTTTGGTTTGGCGTTCATTTGTTCGTAATTATGATTTTTATGGCACTGCCTGAAGGGATGGGATATCCATCACATGGACGCCCAAGTTTTGCGGAATGGATAGGGCGAATTTCAAAATTTTTCCCATCTTTGCAGGGAATCGAATTCCCTATATTTAGAAAAACATGTTTTCAATGATCAATCTTGAATCAAGTACCAAACCAGATCTGAACCAAAAGGAGTAGGAGTGAGGATGTACCTGATACAGAGAAGCAGTATCTCCCAATGGAGGTGTTCACACCCAAGGAATGATCCAAAATCTGCTCCCACTGAAGATGGCGCAGTATAGGATGGAGCAGAATCAGCAATGTTCTTCCAAAAGAACTTGACTCTTCGCAAGAATCAACTGGATGGCTTGTGGGTACAACTCTAACCAATCTTTTCCCAAAAGATTGGAATCAAGATCAGATCTTGATTTCTCCCAAGAACTGGAGATCGAACTGAAGGTGATGGTGGCGGTAGGAAGGAGGCGGCAAGAGAGAATTCGCAGGGTGCAGAAAACTCTTTTCTTGTGATTTTCAGCTCTGAAGAGAATTGA
This sequence comes from Nelumbo nucifera, assembly GCF_000365185.1. Next base: position 1,903,507 of record NW_010729083.1, on the reverse strand, counting down.
ACATCAATCACTAACTGTTGCCGCCCCTTTCTCCTTTCATAATCTTAAAGGAATCAACTCCTAATCCCATTAGGAGTTGCTRATCCAAATTATATTTGGATTAAAAGTCCCTTTAAGTGATAAGGGATAACCCTTATCWTATCTGTAGATCAGATCAGCCATCTCCTAATCTAATTAGGAGGCTTTCAGATCTAAATCTCATTTAGATCTTGGACTCTCTAAGTGGATAGGGTCTAGGCCCAATCCTATC
>NW_010729083.1:1874015-1902292 GCF_000365185.1 Nelumbo nucifera | reverse complement strand
ACTGCATGTGCTTCGGGTCTCACCCTGGTAGCTGAGACAAGCCACCCCAATAGTTGGTCGCACACCAGTGTCAGCCTTGGCAGGATAAATCTTCCCAGACTTACTCAATGGTTGTGAACATTCTAAATTAACACAAGTCTCATTAAGTGTCCAGTTTAATGGTATTACACAGAAACACACCACAAGAACATGAATCAAATGTGTACTTTATTCATTTACAATAAATTCATAATGTACATAATTCTGATTGAAACTAAGGACATACAACTGTCTAACACTGCCTCCTACCTAGATTTTCTCTCATATAACGTAAGGACAATTATCCATATAATTTTGTCTCCTACCTTATTCTTCTAAAATAAATAGCTTTCATTCTACTTGTATTCTATTTCTCATAACAGTGTCCATACTGCCAAACTAGACTGAAATTGACGGTAATGGGTGGTATGTGGTTTTGATTTGTCGGTAACAGGTCCAGACTGCCAGTCTGGTGTGGTTTAGAAAATTTAAAATTTTTGGTTTATGGTTTTGATTTGGCTTTCTGAATGTAATTTATATGACAGTAAGTTTTTTGGCTTCATGGGCTACATAATGGGATAGCTTATCCCCCATCCCCTTAACCCCCAACTCTGGTGGTAGTACAAAGATCCTACAAGCCGAGCCACCATCAGTTGGTAATAGGTTGCATTTGTTAACATTTTAATTTAATATTTCAATTATATTTATTATTTATTATTTTATACAGGTACGTATGTTATTTGGACTTTCTAATTGAGCTAAGCCTAGTATAATGGCCAAATGGTAATAGAAATCAGACTAAACTGTAATAAAACAGTCCGATCTGGGTTGGTTTCTATATATTAAAATAGTTAGTCTGGTTTTAAAATTTCAGGCTGTAATTTTGTGGTTTGGCCTGAGATTTTTTTCAAATCAAACCTGAACACCCCTAGATGGGATTACTTTCTATTTTACTTCTCACAAGTCAAACGAACAAGATAGTCAAATCAAACGGAAATGAGCCAGAATTTGCACTCAACTCATTTACACTCCCCTGCATATAGACCTGTGCAAATAAATAGAAATCCTCTGTGCACAATTTGTAAAATAAAAAAAAAAAGAAAGAATCTAATCAAGTAAAACTCCGTTGTTTTAATGTTTCATTGGGTACTGGACTGAAGTTAATTGTAGTGAGTACAAGGCAGACTCAAAGGGCTATCTATTAGATGGATAGTATCAGCTATAGAATGTCTACCTGGCACATTTAGGTTGATGGAGTTCCATCTCTACTACCATCGATTAAAAAATCAATATCATTTGGTCTTTTGAATTTAAAATAATGGCTAGAGATTATTGGGAAGTTGCAAGAAGATCATTTCAGATTTCATCTTGACAAAATCTATCCTCACAGCTCTTGCAGCTGTGCTGCCTGTGCATTAGGCTGTGTGGTTACAGTGCAAATTTATTTGCACTGATGCAAAACTATGGTACCCAATATTGATGGAACAATATTGGTGATTGAGAGACTTTATCACATGTTTAAAATAAGATTTCTTACATTGAAAATTTGAATGGGTATCTTAAATCTATTGACTTATTGAGAATGAACGTGACAAACCCAAGGTGGGTGTAGGTTTCACCTTTCACGTCGATAACTGAGAGTGGAACGAAGGATCCACCAAATGCATGCTGCTACCCTGCTATTGCTTGAAGGTCAATTTGAAATTAAGAAATCTTTTACGCATAATAATAAAAAAATAAAAAAGAAATAAAACAAATCTATTTGAACTTTAAAAGTAAGTGATTTTGAATTGAATCCAGGATGGGTACCGATCAAAATAGAATATATATATATATATATATATATATATATATATATATATGAAATTTTCAAACCTCAAACCTCAGCTACTTCAAAGTTGAAACCTCAAACCTCAGCTACTGAAGCATTTAGTGGCAGTGGGCAATCACAATCAGCTCAGTGGTGGAGAAAGAGCAGGCAACAGGCTGCACCTTGCACGTGACGTGAGGCCCACCGGGCACCAGCCATATATAATATAATAATATTAGGGTGCGTTTGGTTTGATTCCGTCCAGCGCCTCCATCTCTATGTTTCCGATCAAAATAATATTGTTTCAAGTCAATCAACAATGTATTTGCTCACTTTGGGCATTTACACTTACAGTGGAGTTGCAGTTCCCCCCAAATGAGTATCTTATACTTGATCTATAAATTATTGTTTCATAAGCAAAATGTCCATATATCATATATGTAATCTATTCTTCGCAGATCGCTTTGGCTGACACTGCAATAATTCAGTGGTTCGTATTTCCATTTGTTTAATAATATATGGTTATATATGGAGTTGCATGAAGGTCTTTAGCAGAATAGCTGCTGCTTTGGGACTTAATATATATATATATATATATGAATGAGGAGGTGTTGGCTTCTGAAAATTTTCTTTACTGAAATATCTCTCTTTTTGAATTTAGTTCATCTTTGTTGAAAGGGCATAAAATATAATTAAAATAATACCATTAAGTACATTCAATTACCTATCATTATGTCTCACATTTAAGTCATTAAATAAATCACATTCTCTCTCATTCAACATTTATAGTTTTGGCTATCATCATTAAATTTCACTAATAAATTCATACACAATAATTATTAATAGAATAAAATTTTATATTTTTAAAATAAGCATTGAAATTAAATCATACTTTTCATCTAAGTGGTGGGTAAGTCGTAGTTCAACCATTTGGGTCAAATGGATAATTTCATGATGTCATAAATAAATAATACAAATTTAGAAATATAAAAAATACTTTTGTTTATCATTATTAAATTCCACTAATAAATCCATACACAATAATTATTAATAGAATAAAATTTTATATTTYTAAARTAAACCTAGAAATGAAATCATATTTTCCATCTAGGTCGTGGGTAAGTACTTCAACCATTTGGGTCAAATGGGTAATTTCATGATGTCATAAATAAATAATACAAATTTAGAAATATAAGAAATACAAAAAAATATAGAAAAAAAAAATTTGAAAAAAAATGGACACATTTCTATTATTATATATTTGACATATTAAAAAAACTATGATAAAATAAACATAATTTTATTAATGATGGACATCAAATATACAACTTAAAACCCATGGAAAATTAAACCATCTTCCTATCTAGGGGGTGTGTTAGTGGTTTAACTTTTTAGGTCAAATAGGTTAATCCATGATGTATAATTAAAAATAATTTTTTTAAAATAGAATAGTACAAAAAATACAAAACAATTTTGGGCACATCTATAATATTATATACTAATAATATAAATAAAAATAAGTATGATAAATAATAATTATTTTATCAATGATGTAAATGAAATGTAAAATTTAAAACCAGTTTGAAAAAGAAACCATTTTCATATCTAGATAGTATGTAGGTCAATGATCTAACATTCTGGGTAAAATGGGTCAACCTATGATGTAATAACTAACGAATATTAAAAATATACATACATACATACATACATACATACATACATACATACATACATACATACATACATACATATATAAACTCAAAGAAAAATATAAGCACTGTATAAATCATTTTAATACAATTCTATTGTTATATATTCACCATATTAAACAAAAATAAATGTAAAACTAAGAAATACTTTTATCAATGATAAAAATGGAATACATGATTTAAAATCAATCGAAAAAGCAAAATACATGATTTAAAATCAATCGAAAAAGCAAAATGGTTTTTCCATCCAAGTGATGGGTTAGTGGTTAAACTATCAATGTCAAATGGATGTTATTATTAAATAATAAAATACATAAAATTCTAGAAAATGTATAATTTTTTCGATACTTTTGGGTACATTAATTCTATAATATTATATATTCATCATATAAAAAAGTGTGATTAATGAGAATTGTTTTCATTAATGATAGAAATGAGATAAAAATTAGGATAAAAAATAAAGAGCATTAATGTTTAACACATGACCCCATTAACCATGTCAAATGGTTTAATAATTTAATTAGTTAGGTCATTGTAGGCAAGTGGTTTGGTAGGGATGCAAACAGACCATATCAGATTTGAATTATGGTATACTCAAATATGATATGATCCAAAGATTCGATTGGATCTCACAAATATTGATTTGAATCCAAATTCAAATCCAACCAAGATGTTAGATAATCGAATTTGATATGATTCGATTTCATTTTTTAAAAAAGTAAAAAATTATTAAAAGAGAAATAAAAATATAAAATTTGAAATAAAAAACAAAAAATATAAGTATTATTTCAACTATTTCCATCATATAAAAGCTTACAAAAATTCAATATAAATAACATATTTATAAATAAATAACAAATAACGTATATATTATATACAAATAAGATATATACTATACATATAAATAATTGACTTGACCATAATATTAAAAACCAATGTTCAAACAATATATTGGAATTGCTTTCCTCTTGGTAAATAAGTAATTTTTATTATATCAAAAATTAAATAATAAAAAATAAAAATATAGAAATTTTTATATTTTTTTTAAATCTAAACATACATTAATATTATATATTCTTCATGTTAAACAAAAATATGTTTGAAAAATGAGAATTATTGTTAGTAAAGATAGAAATGGCTAAAATATAAAAAATAATTAATTAATGCCTTAATCATAGTTCATTTTCCTGGTTAAATAGGTTAATGGTTCAACCAATAAGGTCCTTTAGTTAATGATTATTACCACATGCAAAAATAAATGCGGAAATAAGAATTACTTTTATTGATGATGAAAATGTAATACATGATTTAAAATCAACCAAAAAAGAAAAAATGGTTTTCCATCCAAGTGGTGGGTTGGTGGTTCAACTATCCATGTCAAATGGATCAACATATGATGTTATTATTAAATAATAAAATACATAAAATTCTAGAAAATATAAAAATTTGTAGATAATTTTGGGTACATTCTATAATATTATATATTCATCATATAAAAAGTGTGATTAGTGAGAATTATTTTCATTAATAATAGAAATGGGATAAAAATAAAGAGCATTAATGTCTAACACATGACCCCACTAACCATGTCAAATGGTTCAATGATTTAATTAGCTAGGTCATTGTAGGCAAGTGGTTTGGCAATGATGCAAATATATCGAATTAGGATTTGAATCAGGGTATATTTGAATCGATTGGATCCGAAGATCTGATCGGATCTCATAAATATTGATTCAAATCTGAATCCAATCAATATGTTGGATATCTAAATCTGATAGACCCGATTTAACTTAAAAAAATAATATGTTATTAAAAGAAAAAGAAAATATAATAATTGAAACAAAGAAAACAAAACATATAAGTATTTTTTCAACTATTTTCATCATATAAAAATTTACAAAAATGCAATAGAAATAACATATATATTATATATAAACGACATATATATACATATACATGATTTGACCACAATATTAAAACCAATATTCAGACAATATATTGGAATTGCATTTTCTCTTGGTAAATAAGTAATTTTTATTATCTCATAAATTAAATAATAAAAAATAAAAGTACAGAGTTTTTTTATAAATTTTATAGAAAAAATTGAACATGCATTAATATTATATGTTATTCATATTAAACAAAAATATGTTTGAAAAATAAGAATTGTTATTAGTAAAGATAGAAATGGCTAAAATACAAAGAAAAAAAATGAATTAATGTCTTAATCATGGTCCATTTTCTTGGTTAAATATGTTAATGGTTCAACCAATAAGGTCATTTGGTTGCTCTCTATTATCATCATCATCATTTGATATTGCCACATACAACGTGTGTACACTTTTACTAGTATAATAAAAAGCACGAATAACCTCAACAATATTTCTGGAATTTTCTAAGAATAAAACTTATTCATCCCTATTTAAATTTATTAATAAAAAATGAGGACAAATAGGGTAATGTTAAGATATTCAACGCATTCAATTCCCTCCCATTAAATCCAACATTTAAGGTATTAACTTGTATTCACTTTCATTTAATCATATATTTAAGTCATTTTTGTTTATTCTCATCACTAAATTCTATTAATTAAATCCATACATAATAAATTAATAATTCTAATAACATAAAGTTTATACTTTTAAATTCTATCTAGAAAAAATAGTGTTTTCATCTAGGTGGTGGTAAGAATTTAAACCATTTTGAGTCAAATGATCCAATTCATGTTGTCACAATTAAATAATAAAATTCAAAAACAGATATATGCACAAAATATATAAAAATTTAAAAAAATTAGAAACATTTTTAACATCATATATTTGACATATTAAACAATAATAAATATGATAAATAAAAAATATTTTTATTAATGATGAAAATAGAATGCAAAATTTAAAACAATTAGAAATAAATCTGTTATCCTATTATCTCTCATTAAATCTCATATCTAAGGTATATTCTCTCAATAAATCCTACATTCAAGACATATTTTTCTCATCACTAAATTCTAACAATTAAATCTACAACATTAATTTTAATAGTATAAAAATAAATATTTTGAAAAGTAATTTGAAAACAAAACCATTTTCTTCCCAACTAGTGGTGGGTAAGAAATTCAACCATTTAGGGTCAAATGGGTTAATAAATAATGCCATAATTAAATATTAAAATTAAAATAAATAAAATATATAACACAAAAAAAATTGGATATATCTCTAATATTGTATATTCATAATACTAAACAAAAATAAGTATAACTTGTAAGAATTATTTTTATTAATAATGAAAATGGAATTCCAAATTTAAAATCAACTTGATGTCATAGTCAAATAATAAAATTTTCAAAAATAGAAAATACAAAGAATCACAAAAATAAAAAATACAGAAATTTTGGCCCCATATCAAATGTTATATATTTATAAAAAATAAAATATTGGGTACATCTCTAATATTATACATTCATTATATTTAACAAAAATAAATATTATACATAAGAAATAATTTTATCAATGATGGAAATTGATGGAGGGTGATTTGACCCGACCCCTAGAAACGGTGACACGTGGACGTGACTCAACATAAGTAACAAATCAGCATCACAGCCTGACCGTGACTAAGTAACGATCCCGCAAGACAGCTCGCTACGCCACAACTCATAAGGTGAGCTCGTTACAGCGCGAGCTCGAGGACCCCTGATGTACTGAAAGGAAATACTCCAAGACAAGTCTACCCCAGCTCGCGAGCTAGGAAAACCAGCTCGCTCCAATACTTAGGCGGAAAAACTGCCCCAAAGGCAACCTTAAGAGGAATCACCTTGAAGTACCCTAGGACCTCGCTACAAGGTATCTCGTGACAAGATAGCTTGCTGCAAAGCAACTTGCTACTAAGCGATGCGGCGTTTTCAAGAAGCTTCTATCTGACAAAACCGTACCCATCAGATTGCACCACGTCTCTTGATCGACGGCACAGTCCTTGCCAGCCCGACAAGACTGCACCCACGTCTCTCGACAGATGGTAGCGTGTCTGCCCTTCTAGGACATGTCACTCATCCGATTGGGTAGTACTCTACAACGGTTACCTGCGCAGCCCTAGCAGATAATGGTTGCGATAGAGGCCCAGTGGAAGTTACGCCTGATTTGACAAGAACGCTCATATTTAAGAGCCCCCTAGTTGAAGGGAAAGGGCTCTCTCAAATATCTTGAGTATCTTATCTTGAATATCTTGAACTTTCTCTCGAGCTAATCTCGAATATTCAGTGATCTAGCGCGACCTGCACTCTTAGCCTTCTTTGCACTCTTTACTACTTTCTCCAACGTTCTAACTTAAGCATCAGAGTATTCCCACCAGGTAAATCCCCCAGGAATTCTTCACCGTCTTCTTCTCAGGTACCGTCCATCACCAGCTAGGAGACAGTCAGCCGCCAGGTAGGAGTACTCAGATTGCGCAGCATCATTTGGTGCTGTCTGTGGGAACGCTTCAAAAAAGCCTTCCTCTAAGTTTCTACATTTTCCTTTTGAGAACTTAGCATTCATGGCCTCTTCCAGCAACGTCGGACGAGGTGCCAACCAGAACGCTTCTGGGGAGCAACCCCAGCTCCCCACTGTCTGTATCAGACAGTTCACCGCTCCCCTCTCTGTGGACGGGATTCCCAGCTTGAACGTGCCCCTCACAGTGGCACCCGTGAACGCTCCACTCCCTTCCACGGTTGGAGCGATCTTTGCTGAACCTTCGGTTGTGCCCCTAGTGACCAACCAGAATCAGTTGGAAAACCTAGTGCAGTGCATGCAAGCCATGCAAGCTCGAATGCAGCAGTTCAAACTCTACCAGCAACAAGTGCTGCATTAGGTCTCTCAGTACCAGTATCAGCAGCAGTTCCCTCCCTTGCCTCAGGCCCAGCAGCCGCTTCCCCCTAGGCACCCGACCATAAAGCAAACCAAGCCCTCTCGCCGGAGCTAACGACCTCGTCGGGGAGAAGCCTCTCAGGCCCAGGATCTCTACAAGAGCCAAGTCTCTTCCCATGGCAGAAAGGAGAGGTCAGCCACCCCCGCCTCGTAGCCTGTGGGTAAGTCGGGGGCCTCCTAGCCAGCCAAGCCCGCATTGCCCCAGCACTCGCAGTTCGAGCTCCTGCTCACAGAAAATCCATTTGAGGTCCTAGCCGCAGACTACAGGCAGGGCCCTTCGGTTTAGAGCTACCACCAGCAATCCGAGCCCATCGAACTCGGTAACACTGAAGCAAGCAGCACCAATGTTGAACCGACAAAGCAGCAACGAAGACGTCGACAAACTCGCCGAACTGCTACTCGTGTCTTGCCCGAGCTCAAAGGTAAAGAGGAGGTGAGCTCAGGTGAAGTAAAAGTTACTCCTCTCCTCTCAATTCCTTCCCCACTGTCTCTAGAACTTCTTGCTGTCCCCATGCCAAGAGACTTCAAGCTCCCTCCACTAGACAAGTATGATGGATCATTCGATCCGAATGATCATGTGGACGCTTTTCAGTCCCAGATGCACCTAGTGAGAGCCAGTGAATCCTGCATGTGCGTGGCCTTCTCCACCACCTTCAAAGGGGTAGCCCGCACATGGTACCGAAACCTTATGCCCGGTTCGATAAGAAGTTGGGCGCAGTTCGTGCAAGTCTTCACCTCCCACTTTGTCACCAGCAAGAGGTGCCCAAGAACTCAAGAAAGCCTCCTCAGCATAGTGCAAAAGGAAGGGGAGTCCATTCGGAGTTACATCAAGCGGTTTAACGACGCTTGTTAGCAAATACCCAATCTGGACCCCGCGGTTCGTCTCACCGTGGCCAAACGAGGTATTACTCATAAGGAATTCAAGTGGCATGTGGTTGTCAATCAGCCCAAGACCGTGACCGAGTTCCTTAAGCTCACGGATTGGTTAATAGGGACGGAGGAAGAGATCAACTAGAAGGGCGAGCAAGCCCTTGAGAAAAGGAAAAGGGAACCAGAGCCCCCAACTCAGGGCGATAGCAAGAAGAAGAAGGACCAACCTCGGGGGGCAAAGACGAATCAGCCTTTTCGAGCTCCAGCAGAAGAAAGGGACTACACGCCCCTCAACGCGAAGCGGGCCGAGATCCTCATGGCGATCAAGGACGCCCCATATGTGAAGTGGCCACCTAGGATGAAGGCAGACCCTAATGTAAGGACTAAAAAATTGTATTGTAGTTTTCATAAAGACCACGATCACAGCACCGAGAATTGTAAAAATCTCCGCAACGAGATAGAAGAGCTCATCCATCACGGGTATCTGAGAAATTTTGTACAAAATAATAATAATAATAAAGTAGGTCGGCAGGGGGAGCAGAGTAGAGATGCTCCCAAATCCAGCAGGCAGGCAAAACAGCCACAAAAACAGCCCTCCGAAGAGAGACCAGTTCGGGGGACCATCCACGTGATAGTCGGAGGTTCGATTGTGGCGGGTTGCACCTCAGCTGCAGCTTGGGCATCAGCTCGCGAGGCCGCCAGGGAAGAGCAGAACTCCCCGAAGCAGCCAAGGATGGAAGACCCAATCTTCTTTACAGTAGATGATGCGTATGGGATCCACTACCCCCATGATGACGCGCTCATCATAAAGGTGAAGATCAATGACATTGAAGTCAGGTGTGTCCTCGTCGGCTCAGGCAGCTCAGCAGACATCCTCTTCAAAGCAGCCTTCGACCAACTTCATCTCCAAGAGAGCGACCTGAAGCCCGCGAACACTCCCCTGGTAGGCTTCAGCGGAGAGGAAATCAGGCCCCTGGGAAGGACTACAGTACCTGTGGAAGTTAGCACTTGGCCTAGCATAGTGAGGCTCAACCACGATTTCTTAGTGGTCGCAACCCCCTCCCCGTTTAATGCCATAGTAGGTCGGCCGATCACCCATGCCTTACGAGCTGTGATCTCCACTTACTACTTGGCCATGAAGTTCCCCACGGACTTCGGAATCGGGTTAGCGCAAGGTGACCAGCTTGAGTCTCGCAAATGGTACATCGCCACCCTTAAAGGGAAACCCAAGATGGCCAACGACCTCGAGCTGGAGTGACTTACGAAGTAGAGCGAGGAGCGAGCTGTGCCCACAGAAGAGACCGTCTCCATCCCGGCATTGACGGAGGACCCAACCCGAATGCTTCAGATCGGTGCTTCCATTGAGGAGCCTCTGCGATCTAAACTGGTATGCTTCTTACTTGAAAATTTAGATGTTTTTGCATGGTCCGCGGCAGAAATGCCCGGCATAGACCCCAGCATCATAACTCATAAGCTTAGTACTGATCCTGTAGTTAGGCCCGTTAGATAGAAGAAACGCAACCTAGCCCCCGAGTGATGGAGGGCAGTCGACGAGGAGGTCGGGAAGCTCCTTACAGCCGATTTCATCAAGGAAGTCCATTACTCGAGCTGGGTGGCCATCCCCATTCTGGTGAAAAAGGCTAATGGTAAATGGCGCATGTGCGTCCACTACACTGACCTGAACCGAACTTTCCCAAAGGACTGCTTCCCCCTTCTCAGGATCGACCGTCTAGTGGATGCAACCTCGGGGCATGAGTTGCTGAGCTTTCTAGATGCCTATTCGGGCTACAACCAGATCATGATGGACCTGGCTGATGAAGAAAATACTGCCTTCATAACCGAGCTTGGCCTGTATTGTTACAAGGTCATGCCCTTTGGGTTAAAAAATGCCGGGGCAACCTTTCAAAGACTTGTAAATAAGTTGTTCGAGCCATTGATTGGCCGAAAAATAGAGTGTTATGTAGACGACATGGTCGTCGAAATACTGCATAGATTTAACATGAAGTTGAACCTGAATAAGTGTGCCTTTGGTGTCACCTTGGGTAAGTTCCTGGGGTACATCGTTAACTAGTGCCGCATTGAGGCTAACCCGGACAAAGTAAAGGCCATCCTAGACATGAGACCACGCCGAAAAGTGAAGGAGGTTCAGAGGCTGAATGGCCGAATAGCTGCCCTGAGCCGCTTCATGTCCAAGTCGGCAGACCGCTGCCTACCTTTCTTTAAAGCAATTAAAAGCAAAGGGTTTGAACGGACCCAAGATTGCTAGCTCACATTCGACAAGCTCAAAAAATACCTCGCTAGCATACCAGTCTTAACCCAGCCCGAGGAGGGCAATGTTTTAGAGTTGTACCTCTCGGCAAGTGACGAAGTGGTCAGCTCGGTACTAATAAAAGAGGTAGATCGGGTCCAACGACCTATCCACTATGTTAGTAAGGTGTTGTAGGGAGCAGAGATGAGATATCCAGAGATAGAAAAGCCGGCCTACGCACTGGTTATCGCAGCCCGAAAGCTCCGTCCGTACTTCCAAGCTCACACTGTTGTCGTCCTCACCAACAAACCTCTGAGGCAAGTTCTACTCAAGCCCGAGGTCTCTGGTCGACTGACGAAGTGGGCCATTGAGCTCAGCGAGTATGACCTCCAATACAATCCATGAACTGCTATCAAGGCCCAAGCCTTAGCAGACTTCGTCGCGAAATGCATTTTCAGCTCCGAAGTCCCCAGGCTGGTTGAGCACGAGGCCCCCAATTCGGGCGAGCTGGAAGCTCCCAGGCCGGTTGAGTCCAAGCACCGTGAGGTAGAAACCAGTGCGGCATCTCTCCTAGTTAGGCCAAGTGCAAACTGGGATGAAGAGCCCTGGATCCTTCACGTAGATGGCTCCTCAAACCAGCAGGGTAGTAGAGCCGAAATCGTTCTCTATGGCCTAAGTGGCACAAAGTTGGAGTACGCCCTACACTTCGAATTTGCGACATCCAACAATGAAGCAGAGTATGAAGCGTTGATAGTCGGGCTAGCTCTAGCCAAAGAAGTGAAAGCCAAGCATATCATCGTCTGCAACAATTCCCAGCTCGTGGTCAATCAAGTTACAGGCGAATAAGAAACTCGCGAACCAACTATGATTGCCTACTAAGCCAAAGTGAGAGAGGCTCAGCTCAACTTCCAGTTACACTTCATCAGGCAAGTCCTGAGGTCGGAGAATGCTGAGGCCGACGCCCTATCCCGGTTAGCCAGCACCAGTGATAATACCATGAGAACCGGGTACAAAGAGAACCTGCCTCGGCCTAGCATTCTCGGGGGGGGCAAAGGAGGTCGCTCCTGTCGTTCAAGCATAGCAGAGCTGGATTGACCCGCTTGCGAGCTTCCTACTACACGGGATCCTCCCTGTATATCGCAATGTTGCCAGAAGGGTAGAGTGTCAAGCGGCCAAATACGTCATGATAGACGAACGACTGTACCAAAGATCCTATACGTTCCCCTACCTGCGCTGCTTGCGACCTTCCAAGGCCGAGCTCGTGCTCCGTGACACTCATGAGGGCCTGTGCGGCGGACACTTGGGGGCAGGGCCTTCACCCAAAAAGCGCTACGACAGGGGTACTACTGGCCAACAATGAAAGCAGATGCTATTGAGCTCATCAGAAAGTGTGACAAGTGCCAGAAGCACGCCAATATCCACCATCAGCCCGCTGCTGACCTCAAGTATCTCACTAGCCCATGGCCTTTCACACAATGGGGCATCGATATACTCGGACCGTTTCCAGCAACGACAGGCCAGAGGAAATTCTTAGTGGTAGTAGTGGATTATTTCACCAAGTGGGTAGAAGTTGAACCTCTCGTGACAATTACAGCTCGAAACGTACAAAACTTCTTTTGGAAAAATATAGTGTGCCGCTTCGGGTTACCTCAGGTACTGATTTATGATAACGGTAAGTAGTTTGAGGACATTAAATTCCAGAACTGGTGCCAAGACATGGGGATCCGACAGAACTTCACTTCAGTCGCACACCCTCAAGCAAACGGTCAAGCAGAAGTCACGAACAAAGTCATCCTCCGTGAACTGAAGGCACGACTAGACCGAGCTAAAGAACTATGGGCAGACGAGCTACCCAGTGTTCTATGGGCTTACCGAACCATAGAGAAGACCGCCACAGGAGAGACCCCCTTCAACCTCACCTACGACACATAAGCAGTCATCCCAGCCAAGATCGAGGTTCCCTCGCTACGACTAGAAGCGTATGACGAGAAGGCAAATGAAGACGAGCTATGTACCAACCTAGACCTACTCGACGAAGTAAGGGACCTTGCATATATCAGGACCGCAGCCTACCAGCAAAGAGTAGCTCGGTACTATAACGCTAGGGTCAAGAAGCGGAACCTCCGCGTTGGCGACCTGGTCCTTCGTAAAGTTATGGTACTTGAGCCCGGTGTTGGCAAGCTCGAACCGAATTGGGAAGGACCCTGCCGAGTGAAACGGGTGCTCGGGGAAGGAACATACGAGCTCGAAACCCTAGAAGGTAAACAAGTACCTCGGGCATGGAATATTGTCAACTTAAGGCAATATTACCTATAACTACTGAGTAGACCACGAGTCACTCCCAGAGCCTAAGGGACAAAATGCCGAGCTAACAAAGACATCAGCGCGATAAGACCCAGTCGCCTCTATGGCATGGACGAACTACTAAGTAGACCACGGGTCACTCTCAGAGCCTAAAGGTCAAAATGCCGAGCTAACGCAGACCTCGGCGCAATAAGACCCAGTCGCCTCCATGGCATGGGCGAACTCCAAGAGTGGACTATAAGTCACTCCCCTCAGCCTAAGGGCAAAAACGCCGAGCAAACTAAGACCTCAGCACTGTGGAAGACTTAACTGCTTCATTGGTAAAGGCAAAGTATTAAGTACCAGAGGCGTAGGCAGCTCGGGGTTGAACCCTATGAAGTGTAGCTCGTCTCAGTATACTGGTTGAACCCAACAAGGAACAACCTGTAAACATATAGTTCGGGCATACATGGTAACTACTTCGGGGTATACTATAAAAATACCTCAAGCACCAAGGGACATCTCGGGTTAACAACCACCGAAAAATCCTACTTCGGGTATGTAGCTCTAATAGCTCAAGTGATAAAATCACTTTGGCAGAAAGTAAAGAGCACACCATACTTTGCAGAAAAAGATAAAAATTCCATTACTAACTTATGTAAATAAAAAATCGGGCTTAACAGCCCGGGAAGAGTTCAACAAAAACAAATAAAAGTAAAATAGGGCCCAACCGCCCAAGAAAGAGATTTTAAAACCGGGTTCTAGCAACCGGGAACCACCAGAATTCGTTGAGAGAAGAAAAAACAGAAGAGCCTCCGGTCTCAGGGATCCACCGTCACCACCTCGTCCTCATCCTCCAGAGAGTCAGGCTCCTCCTCCTCCGCCAAGTCTGTCGTCTCAAGATCCAGGCCCTTCATTGTTATGCCGTCGAGATTGAGCCCAAAGAACTTCTTGCGGACCAACCAGCGGCAGAGCTTAAATCCAGAGTGGTAGGAGCTCAAGCCATACTCCACTTGGAGGTCGTGGTACTCCTAGGAGTCCTTAAAGTCCCACACCGCCTTAGCCCGCTCGGCCTCCACCATGGTGTCGAAGTTCCGAGTTTGGTCCTGAAGCGTGGACTCCAGGTATCGAACCTGCTGGCGAAGAAGCTCCATCTCCGCTGCCACCCTCGACGACTCCTCCCGGTAGCGAGCACTCTCCTCAGATAGTCGGGAGATCTGCGCCTCCTGGTCCCGGACGAGCAGCTCCTGGGCCTCGCTCCCCTTTTGAGCCTGAAGGACTTCACCTCGGGCCCGGTCAAGCTCACCCTGGAGCTTCTGCATGGTTGACCTCTGAGCATGAGCATCGCCGAAGTGAATGTTGGTCTGGAGGACCATGGCGTGGATGGCAGAGTTCACCTGCCAACAGGAGACTAAGGTCAGAAAAGAGAAAAGGAGAGAAAAGAAAGAAGAGAAAGGACACTTACCACCATGCAGTGAGCGGAGGCAAACCTGGCGAGCTCCTTGGGGTCCATCTCTCCCCAGCTGGCGACCTCCTCGTGGCAAATCGCCCTTCGGCTCTTTCGTGTAGCCACGATGTAGTCATTAACACCCTCCCGGTTCCCGGTAGGGAACTACGGGAAGGGGAAGGGGCGGGATGGCCCAGACGAAGGGAACTGCCCTTGCGCCGGGAGCTCGGGCTCTTCAGTGCCACCTTCCGTGGCAACTCCCTCGAATGGAACTGGTGGAACCTCAGGTGGTGGAGAAGTGAAGGCCGGGTCAGCAGACTCGAACTTAGTGCCCCCAGAAGTGGAAGCTCAGTCAGGACGCGACCTCTTTGCCTTACGCTTCTGGTTGCTGGACAAAATGTGGTGTGTGTCAACACTAGACATTATGGCTGCCAAAAATCACAAGGTAATAGTCTAGTAAAAAAAAATTACAACGCACTATGCGACCTAAAAGGTAACCTACCCGGGCTCAGGCCAGCCTGTGTGAGCTTTTCCTTGGTCAAGTAGTCCGACCAATGGAAGCCAACTGCTGCCCAGGACTGCAGCGTTTTCCTAACTTTGGGGTCCAACTCAACCCCTGAATCCAGGATGGCGGCCCTCTAGTGAGTTGGGAAGGGCCACCCTTCGGGGTTACGGACTATGAAATAGTCCCGCTTCCAGGTCGGGATCTTGTTCGGTAGCTCGTATAAGAGCTTGAAGCTGCGGCAGGGAGAAAAATAGTAGGAACACCTTTCTGGAGGCGCTCCGGGAGAAGCATTCTTAATGCACAGGATGGTGGAAAGAATGTCAAGGTTAAGGGGAAGACAATACTCATAAAGTAAAGAGATTCCCAACTACATTGCGAATGGAGTTGGGGTGAATCTGGTCAACAGTGACGTTGAAGTGATTCAAAACCTCCACTATTAGAGGGTGTAGAGGAAGACGGAGGCCAGTGATGAGCTGCTCCTGGAAAATCACTATCTCATCGGGACCGTGCTCCCAGGGATAGTTACCGGAAGGGAGACTATAGAAAAGATCTCTAGGGAGGTTAAATTGGAGAACTAAGGTCCTAAGTCTCTCCATCGACATGGAGGAGGGACCAAAGCTATCTGGCTCCCTGCCTCGAGAGGTAGAAACAGTTTCGCTATAAGCCTCCCGAGCTTCCATAGCCTGCCCCCAAGCTCCCCCTGAGCTCGGGGGGGCGTCATCTTGGTCGTCACCCCGGGAAAAGACGTGGTACAAATACCCAAACATACTGACAAAATGATGAGACTCACCAGGAAAGAGATGAACTGAAAAGACGGTGTGAACAGAAGAAGAGCTCGAGTAGCGAGATGAAGACGCGACCTCAGAATCCAAAAGTAAGGCAAGTTAGCGTAAAAGAAGTGAGGCCTAGGGCCCTCCTATTTATAGCCACTGTTCCCTCGAAACGACGACTCGGATTAAGACAGATTTGACGGTTCACAGTCGAGCTGACTGCATATCTTCTGAAACCAAAACGTGACTGGCTGCACGTCTATGCGACTTCCAGAGTTAAGAGCCGCTTCGGTGCGCTTTTTGGCATTCAAAAAGGTCCAGAGACCCCCTGACTTCTGCGCGCGTATTTAATGCGATCAGTCAATCAAGTTTGAAATTCGGGTCAAATCCACCCGTCACACTTCATGAACTCCTCACGCTAAGGTAGCACCCGTAGCCCGAGGAGTGGGGGGCAATTGATGGAGGGTGATTTGACCCGACCCCTTGAAATGGTGACACATGGATGTTACTCAGCACAAGTAACAACTCAGCACCACAGCCTGACCGCGACTAAGTAACGAGCCCGTAGGACAGCTCGCTACGTCACAGCTCGCCATAGGGTGAGCTCGAGGACCCCCAATGTACTGAAAGGGAATACTCCAAGACAAGTCCACCCCATCTCGCTCCAATACTTAGGCGGAAAAACTTCACCAAAGGCAACCTTAAGAGGAATCACCTCGAAGTACCCCTAGGACCTCGCTACAAGGTAGCTCGCGACAGAATAGCTCACTGCAAGGCAACTCGCTACTAAGCGACACGGCGTTTTCAGGAAGCTTCTATCAGACAAGATCATACCCGTCAGACTACACCACGTCTCCTGATCGACGGCACAGTCCCTGCCAGCCCGACAAGACTGCACCCACGTCTCTCAACAGATGGTGGCATGTCTGCCCTTCCGGGACGTGTCACTCATCCAATTGGGTAGTACTCTACAACGGTTACCTGTGCAGCCCTGGCAGATAACGGCTACGACAGAGGCCCAGTGGCGGTTACGCCTGATTTGACAAGAACGCTCATATTTAAGAGCCCCCTAGTTGAAGGGAAAGGGCTCTCTCGAATATCTTGAGTATCTTATCTTGAATATCTTGAACTTTCTCTCGAGCTAATCTTGAATCTTCAGTGATCTAGCGCGACTCGCACTCTTAGCCTTTGCACTCTTTACTGCTTTCTCCAGCGTTCTAACTTAAGCATCGGAGTATTCCCACCAGGCAAATCCTCCGGGAATTCTTCACCGTCTTCTTCTCAGGTACCGTCCGTCAGCAGTTAGGAGCCAGTCAACCGCCAGTTAGGAGTGCCCGGATTGCGCAGCATCAGAAATGTAATACAAAATTTAATGTTAACCTAGAAATCAAACTATTTTCCTTTTTGAGTGGTGGGTTAGTGGTTTGAATCCAATGGATTAAATCGATGATATGAAAGTTAAATAATAAATCTTTAATTATAAAAAGAACATATAAAAAATTATATATTAATTATTTCAAATAAAAATTAAGTTTGATAAGTAAAAATTATTTATATAATGTAGATGAAATATATAATTTAAAACTGATTTGAAAGTAAAGGTATTTTCTTATCTAGATGGTGGGTCAATGATTCAACTTTTCAAAGAAAATCATGATGTCATAATTAAATAATAAATATTTAAAAATAGAACAGCAAAATAAAAAACAGAATTTTGTAGAAAACATTTGGGAACATTTCTAATGTTATATATTCAACATATTAAATAAAATAATTGTTAAAATATTTTTTTTATTTATGACGGAAATGGAATAAAAAAACTAATAATAATATTAATAATAATAAAATAATAATTGTTATTGTAATTTAAATTTTCCATGTGCAAATGCATGTGCACATTCACTACAAATATTTAAGTTTATTTTTAATCATATTTTTGCTTTTTATTTTAATTTTCAATTTCTATCTACATTATGATATATCTAAAATTCAAGTAATTAATATAAAAAATATATTTTTTACGTGCAACACACGTGTTTAATTACTAGTACTACTTTAAAAAGTATGAATAACCCTTAAAAATTTATGGAATTTTAGTTGGAAAAATTTTGCCCTTTTGTGTTAATGCTTTCAGATTTGAACTTGAGGAAAAAATTTCTATTATTTAATATTATCGGGTCGGGCATATTTGGGAAAGCTTGAGCTTGCCTCGAAAAATAATCAAGCCTGATTTTTAGAGCCCAAGCCTGAACTTGTGGGCTTAAAATTTGTCCAAGGCCGATTTAAGACGGGTCAGGTCGGGCTGCCCGGCCCATGAACAGGTCTACCTACAATTGCTCCTTTGCCTTCTCTTGGGTTTCAAAAGAATTGACTTTGAATTTTATCAATCTTTTTGAGGGTACGTCCATTTGAACATCATTTGAAATAGAGGATTTACATTTTTGTTTATTTATTTATTTGCTCCATGGAGCTACACAACGGGGGTGGCCCATTACCAAAACCCAATTATAACCCCCAACCTAGGTGCAGGTGGGATTTGATTCCAAGTGTCTTTGCTATAACCACCAAGAGACCTTACTGGTTGGCCATTTGGCATCTTGTAAATAGAAAAACTACATTCAAAACTTATTTGATAAGGATCACTCTTTCATCTTTAAAAAGAGTTTTTAATTTCCAACCCTAGATTTTTTTCTTAACTTTAGTTGTAATGTTATTCAAAACCTTCTTATCAATTATGCCTTGAATAATTGGAGCACCCAAGTATTTTTCTTTGTTTCTTGATATTGGGATGCTCATAATCTTATAAATCAATTTTTAAACCCTATTTGGCAATTTTTTTTTAGAAAAAATTTGACTTTTTGAAAAGGATATTTCGGATGAGACCCTTTCAAACATCTTTAGATTGGTCAGAAACTGCTTATAAGCCAATGGAAAAGCTAACCCAAAAACCATAATCAAAATTATGGAGCTATACTCAAAATCCACATTTTAAAATCATTGAATAGTGACTATTGAACCTACTTTTAAAGACGATCAAATAACAATGATTTTGTTCAGTATTAATTAAAAGAGAAATACATCTAGTTAAACACTCCATGAAATTTCAATTACATATATATGTTAATAATACATAATATATTATATAATAATAAAATTAATAGCAAAAAAGTATTACATATATTAAATGTATAATATATTATATATTATATAATATATTATTAATAATATATAATTAATATGTTATAAAATACCTATCAAAGTCAGGCGTTATATAGGGTCGGCCTTGGGCTCAAGATCTAGGTCCGATGGTTAGGCCGGGCTCGAGCTTGGGCCTAGTAATTTTTTGTTTATAAAGAGGCAAAGCCCGACCTAAACCCGACCCATAAACAAGTCTAATTGTAGGACAAGAAAGGGCTTTACAATTTAATGACTTTTATTTTTGGGAAAATCATTAAAAAGCCCTGGAGTTTTTGAAAAATCTATAAGAAGTATTTTTCCCCTTTGTTTTAATGCTTTCAAATTTGAATTTGAAAGCAAATCAAGTATTTTGTTGATTGTACAAGAGGACAAAAATGGAATTCTTTTATGCTTCTTAGATAACTACACAATATGTTTGTTTTTTTATATAACTCACAACATGTCTAAATAGACATCTATAAATCAGAGAACTTAATGAGTTGTAATTGAAATTGCATGGAGTATATAGCTGGACAAATTTAACTACTCTAGACACTTGGAGGTACATGTTTATTTGTAGATGAATTACAATTTACTTTCTTTCTCTCTCTCTCTCTCTCTCTTATGAAGATATAAATTGTAAATTGAATACTATTTTTTATTTCATTTTATTCTCTCTCATTAAGTCTCATATTTAAGGTTAACTTCCATTCTCTCTCATCGAATCATATGTTTAATGTATTTTTATTTCTCATCATTAAATTTCACTAATTAAATTCGTGAGTAACAATTTTAATAGTATAAAAACTTATATATATTCAAAATCAACTTGGAAACAAAACTGGTTTTTAGGTATGATAAATAAAAAAAATTTTTATGAATAACAGAAATGGAATACAAAATTTAAAACTGCCTTAGTAATGAAACCACTATCATGTTTGTTAAATAATAGAAATGGAATACAAAAATTATAAAAAAAAAAAGAAAATTAATATCTATTCCATCACCCTACTAAACACATCAAATGATTCAATGGTTTGATTAACTAGGTTATCATGTTGTTGGCCAAGCTAATAATTTTTTAAAAATAAATAATTTGGTGGAAAATGAACCTTAAATCCTAATGAAGTAACTATTCAATTATTTTAATCGGTCTCTAGGCAAATAATAGTTCAATTAGCACAATAAATTAAAAATATTGATATAAGCTATAGAATAAGAAGATTTGACACAGTTCTTTAGATTAAAAAGACAATAAATAAGCTATATACCCTTCTCACACGTACACTGTGTTTACACTTTACACTGAAAAGTCAAAAGATCAGTTTCTGCGTTGAATTAAAAAGAAGTAAAAGATATACCCAACCAACCATTCACCTGAAATTTTCAAACCTCGGTGTCAGAATAGATTAACTATCTATGGTCCTCCACAAATAATAGAAGAGAGAGAGAGTTGTTTGGGGATAAGGAAAAAAATAAATAGAGATTTAAACAAGGAATATAACACTACCCTCTTCTGCAAATTTGGTCTTCCACAAATCACACGTACACTGTGTTTAAGCCTTATGGACCTTATCTGCAAATTTGGTCAGGGGAGCTGAGCAAATTAAAACACTACCCTCTTCCTATTGGACAAGTATCTGGGTTCCAATATGGTCCAGCCTCGACAACTTTCCGCGTTTTCAGTTCTCACCAAATGTTGATGAGAGGAACCCCTCCACTCTCTCTAATTCTATACCCTGAAATTCGAAAGCAGCTTCTCCTGAGCCGGGACATGGACAACACCCTCCCAAGTCCCAAGTAAATAAAAGGAAAAAACAAAAATAGCAAATGCAAGCCCCTACATCAACCTCACTGGACGGGCTAGAGTCGTTATATTGACTCTGCCGGATATTTAATTTATTTTTTTTTATTTAAACAAATACATCAACCTCTCCGGGTTGAGGTCCAGCCTAGCGGTCAAACCATGATAACCCGTCTGGCTGAATCGCGAAACTAGATCGTGTATTGGGGACGTGCGGACGTTACATAGGTTAAAAACTCCATGGGCGTCAAAACACGCGTTCAACCGATTTCAGCCTTGGGAGGCGTGCAACCAGTTTTCATGAGATCCATCGGATCGTGTTGATTTGGACCATTTAGGATCGACTACGGTGGCTATAAATAGGGGCCTTGGTATCCCCTTTGCTTTGTCCTGTTTTGGTTTTTGCAGATTGGAGCTTGCACATTTCTCCAAGTTGGTGGTTCTTGTCTAGTCTTCGAGGTCATTCCCCTTAGGTAAGTCGCCTTCCCTCGTTCATTGTATGTTTCTTTTTCTTCAATTCAGAATGTCTAGCGTCAGCACTAGTAGCTTGTTTGACACGAGTGGTGGGTCCACCGGGGCCGAGGTAAGCACTTTGGCACATAGTTCTGGGTCCAGCCCATCCGAAGTGGACACATCAGCACAAGAGCGCGAGGTCTTGGGGGCCAAATCACTTTGGTCCTTCTATCATGACGGCAGAGAAGCTCTAGGCACTAGCTGCTAACTACAAATTCCCCGAAGACCATGGTTGGACTATCCCCTTAGAAGGGTATCCTTGGGACCATGATCACAACGAGATCGTGGTCTTTGAAGAGCAATTAGTTGTCAAGCTACGCTTCCCACTCCACCCTTTCATTATCAAAGTCATCAAGTTCTTCAACATCGCCATCGCCATAGACCAACTCCATCCCAATTCAGTTCGAACCATTCTAGGGATCATTTTCCTCTTCCACAACTACGGTAGACCTTTGACCTTAGATATCTTCAGTTCGATCTGTTCTATCAAGAAAAAATCCCGCCAGCCTCCCTTCGGTAGAAAAACTTAGTTATTATATCTCCCCCCGACCTGAGTACAAAGTCCTGCATGATTACCCTAACAAGGTTCCAGCCTGAAGAGGCATTACTTCGTTGTCACTGTTGTTGGGTTGGCCGTTCCCGACACACTGGAGGACAGCCATTAGTGACCCTGGTGTTAAGTCAGATAGGAAGACGAGGAAGGAAATTCGTTCCTAGGTGCAGTTCGGTTTGAAGTTGGAAGACTTTCTGACCAAGGAGAAACTGGTTAAAGCTGGGCTGAGTCCCGAGTAGGTCGCCACTTCGGTACTGGGTACTTTTTTTCCTCGCAAGCATTATGCTGGACATTCTTGCTACCAACCTCTTCTCTAGGATGAAGAAGGGGAAGAAGAGAAAGAAGTCTTTGCATAGGCCTGCTGCTGAAACATTTGCTGAGCCCATCATTCCCAGAGGCACCGAGGACCCCCCAGTGATCATCTTGGTCGAGGAGTACCAAGGCAAGGAGATTCCGCGTCACTAGCCAAAGCCAGTCCGAGCTCCCACACCTCAGGTTGCCACTCTCGGAGTAGGCTCCTCTAACGAAGGCCTCAAGGTGGTTTCGAGTGTCATGAATGCCCGGACTAGTCTTCTTAAGAGCAGGGACGCGATCTTCGCCAAGGAGATCTCCAAGTACGTCGGGTTACCGGTCGGCCAACTCGCGGTGAAGGCTATTGGTAATTGTATAGTGGTATGTCTTCCTTTCGAAGCCTTCTCGTCATGTTTCTCTTCTCATTACTTAGAAAAATTTGCATCCTTCTTTTTCGCAGGTGAACTCCATGATCCATTCACTTGCCTAGCAGTCCGAGCAACATCTAAAGAGGGCATTGGCTGCCAAGGCAAAGATCAGTCACGCCGAGGCTGAAGTCATGGATTACCAAATGCGCATGACAGAGGTTGTCAACCATGCGTGAAAGCTAGAGGGCGAGGTGCATGCAGCGAAGGAGCTGAACCTGCAACTGTCGAAGGAAGCTGAGGACTCAAGAAAGGAGACCTCGGAGCTGAAGAGAGAGATCGAGGAACTGAAGGTTGCTCACGCCGAGCGCGAGGCCATTCTTCTCGATGGTATCAAGGATGTTGGGGCTGCCATAGTCGCCACATACAAAAGTTTGTCAGAGTACCATCAGATGATGGAGGAGGTTGATTCTGACACCTACCGCGGAGGCTTCAAGTTATGTAGGTGGTTGATGAAACGCGAGTTCCCCGAGCTCGACCTCGGAGCCATCACCACCATCGGAGTCACCCACGAAATGGCCTTAGAAGCTGACCAAGATCTAGACTCTGAGGAGGAGAGTGACGACGGACTCGACGAGGGAGCTGTGGAGAAAAGCTTGGATTCCATAGTCGGCAAGGTCACTGAGACTGATGAGGCTGTTGCAGCTACTGATGTGATGGAGGTGGAGCCGACCCTAGATCCCATGAATTTGGCAGAAGGTGGGGGCGAGGAGCCCCATGAAGACTGATGTTTTGCCTCTTTTCTTGGACCCCCCCCCCTCAACATCATGATGTATACCGAGCCTCCGAGCTCGGTCTAGTGGAACCTTTTCTCTTTCTTCTCTTTTTTTTATTGTACAAGAACTCTTCTTTTTATTACAAGGAAATGAAATACTTTCTTTTTTGTCACTTCGTGTACAATGAAATTGCAAAAATTTTCTAAGTATAGGTTACTCCGAGGTGTCGAGGTGTCGAGTTGTCGAACTAGGCACAGTTAGGGACAACCCGAGGTCAATATGAGCCGAGGTGAGCAGACACTATAGGGTATGTGCCCGACCTGCCTGCGCACCGATGAGGCGTGGGTTATGTTTGTCCATTGCCCATGCTTAGAAGCGACTGGGTCGAATTTTAACGCCAAGATCACTTATTAGCTCGACGCCGTGGGCCTTGGGTGTTGGGAGCGATTCATAGTCCACTCTCCATTGAGAGTCCTGACCAACTCACTGGTCTTGTAGACTTAATAAATTTTGTGGATGTCTTACTCTCAAGCTCATAGGTAGTACTTCCTCAAATTGTCAACGTTCCAAGCACGGGGAACCTTCATCCCTTCCAATGTCTCGAGCTCATACGTGCCTTCGCCGAAAACCCGTCTCACCCTTTACAATCCTTCCCAGCTTGGTCCGAGCTTACCCACATCGGGCTCAGGTACCATCACCTTCCGAAGTACTAGGTCGCCAACTCGGAACTAGCATTTCTTGCCCCAGGCATTGTAATACCAAGCTACCCGCTATTGATAACCGTAGTTCGGATGTAGGCCAAGTCACATACCTCTTCGATCAAGTCGAGGTTCGTCCATAATTCATCGTCGTTGGCCTCCTCGTCATATGCCTCAAGTCGCAGGGTCAGTATTTCAATCTTTGATGGGATGACGGCCTCCGTGCCGTATGTCAAATTGAACGGTGTCTCGCCTATTGCAATCTTGATGGTGGTTTTATAGGCCCAAAGGACACTAGGTAGCTCATCCACCCACAAACCTTTAGCTCACGCTAAGCAAGCTTTTAGTCCGCGGAGGATGGCCCTGTTTGTCACTTCAACCTGTCCATTTGCTTGCGGGTGTGCTACCTATGTGAAGTTCTGCTAGACCCCCATCTTGACACACTAGTTTTGGAACTTGATATCTTCGAACTGCTTTTTGTTGTTTGATATCAAGACCTTGGATAGTCCGAAGCGACACACTATGTTCTTCTAGAAGACGTTATGCACGTTTTGGGTTGTGATTGTCACTAATGGCTCAACTTCCACCCACTTCGTAAAGTAGTTCACTACCATGACCAAGAATCTCCTCTGCCCAATTGCCAGTGGGAATGGACCAAGGATATCTATTCCCCACTGGGCAAAGGGCCACGGGCTAGTTAAGTACTTCAGATCGGCAGCAGGCTGATGAAGGATGTTGGCATGCCTCTAGCAATTGTCACACTTCTTGACGAGGTCAAGTGCATCCACTTTCATTATGGGTACCCTTGCCTTAGCGCTTTTTGAGAGAGAGCCTTAACCCCTAGGTGTCCTCTATAGAGACCTTCGTTGATCTCGTGTAGTACCCGGTCTGCTTCTGAGGGCTGCAAGCAATGCAAGTAGGGGAGCGTGAAGGATCTTCTATACAGCCACTCGTCGATAAGGACATACAAAGCTGACTGACGCTCTACCCTCTAAGCTGCATTACGGTCTATTGGTAGGGTCTCGTGGAGCAAATAATCAACAAGCGAGTCGACCCAGCTCGGTTCTGCTTGCAACAAAGGAGCGACCTCTTCTCCCCCCCCCCTCAAAAAAAAAAAGCTAGGTCAAGGCAGGTCTTCTATGTACATCGTCCTCACCGTGTTGTCTCTCGTGCTTGCCAACTTTGATAGAGCGTTGGCCTTGGCATTCTCTGACCTCGATACTTGCCGGATGAACTAAGAAAGGAAGTTGGGTAGGAGTTCCCTCACCTTAGCCATGTAAGCCATCATGATAGGTTCCCAAGCCTCATACTCGTTGTTTACCTGGTTCATGACTAGCTAGGAATCACTGCATACCACGATGTGCTTCGCATCGACCTCCTTCGCTAAGTGCAGCCTAGTTATCAATGCCTCATATTCTGTCTCGTTGTTCAAAGCCTCGAATTCGAACCAGAGAGTGTACTCCACCTTCACCTCGCTTGGCCCATACAGTATGAGCCTAGCACCACTTTCTCGCTAATTAGACAAGCCGTCAACGTGGAGGATCCAGGGCTCCTCATCCTAGGTCGAGACTTCCCTAACCGGAACTGGTGCCGCACTGGTTGAAGCCTCTGACATGTTAGTTAGCTCAGCCACCTCAGGGGTTGGCATGCTAAATGTACATTCCGCGATGAAGTCCGCCAAGACTTAGGCTTGAATCTGGACATGGCTTGAACCGGATGTCGTACTCGCTCAACTCAATGGCCCACTTCGTCAATCTGCTTGAGACCTTGGGCTTCTGTAGGACGTTCCGCAGGGGTTTGTTGGTGAGGACGACGTTCATGTGAGCTTGGAAGTAAGGGTGTAGCTTCCAAGCTGCAATAACCAAGGCTTAGGCCAACTTCTTGGTGTCGGGATACCTTGCCTCAACTACCTGCAAATCTTTTCTTACATAGTGAACGGGCCATTGGACCTGGTCTACTTCTCTGATTAGTACCGAGTTGACCACCTCGTCACTCGTAGAGAGGTACAGTCTCATCTCGTCTCCTACTTCAAGTCAAGTTAAAGCCGATAGTGTACTTAGGTATTTCTTCAGCTTGTCAAACGCGAGTTGGCACTCGTCGGACCATTCAAAGTCATTCTTCTTAATTGCCTTGAAAAAGGGTAAGCACTGCCTTGCTGATTTAGACATAAACTGGTTTAAGGCAGCTACCCAACCAGTCAACCTTTGTACTTCCTTTACTTTCTGGGGTGGTCTCATGTCTAGTATGGCCTTTATTTTGTCCGGATTGGCCTCGATGCCACGTCGGTTCACTATGTAGCCAAGAAATTTGTCCGATGTGACCCCGAAGACACATTTGTTCAGGTTGAGCTTCATGTTATATTTCCCTAGAATTTGAAAAACAGAGTTTAAATCATTAAGAAAAGAATTTGAAAATCGGCCCTTCATGACCATGTCGTCTACATAACATTGAACTTTATTTCCAATCAAGGGTTCAAAAATTGTATTTACAAGGCGTTGGAAGGTCGTTCCAACATTTTTCAATCTGAAGGGCATTACTTTATAGCAGTACAACCCTAGTTTGGTTAAAAATGCGGTCTTGTCCTAGTCGACTAGGTCCATCCTAATCTGGTTGTAGCCAGAGTAAGCATCCATGGAGCTCAGCAACTCGTGCCCCGAGGTCACTTCTACCAAGTGATCTATTCTTGGAAGGGGAAAGCAGTCCTTCAAGCAAGCTCTGTTGAGCTCAGTGTAGTCGATGCACATGCGCCACTTTCCACGAGCACAGGGTTGGCTACCTAGCTCAGATACTAAACCTCTTTAGCGAAGTCTTCTACAAGGAGCTTCCTGACCTCCTCATCTACTACCCTCCATCGCTCCGGGGCAAGGTTCCGTTTTCTTTGTCTAATTGGCCTGACTAAGGGATCCACATTAAGTTTGTGAGTTATTATACTAAGGTCAATGCCGAGCATTTCTGCTGCTGACCAAGCAAAAACATCTAAATTATTAAGTAAGAAACTTACTAGTTGTGACCGAAGCGATTCGTTTAGATGAGCGCCGATCTGAAGGGTCTACTTCAGCTCGGCATCAGCGACCAGGACCTGGATTGTCTCCTCCATTAGGGCAACTCTCTCCTCTATGTGCTCGGGTTGGCTCTAGTTTGACGTCATCCGCCAATTTTGCCTTGCCCTTTAGTGCGGCTACGTAGCACTTGCGTGACTCAAGCTAGTCGCCTCGTACTACCCCTACTCCATAGCTCGCCGGGAACTTCATGAACAAGTAATAGGTCGACACCACTACATGTAGGGCATGCAAGATGGGTCGACCTAGGATCATGTTGTAAGGGGACGGAGTCATAAACACCAAGAACGTGTGCTCGAAGCATACCGAGTTGGGCCATGCTCCTACTGCAATTGGAACTGTAATTCGGCCAAGGGGCATCCTGTTCTTGGAGGCGTCATCATGGTTCACCTCGAAGTCATTAATCACCAACTTGACCATGGTTCACCAACACCCTCATGGTCAAGTTGGTGATTAACTCCCTGAGTCTACTAGTATCTG
>NW_010729083.1:1840634-1873885 GCF_000365185.1 Nelumbo nucifera | reverse complement strand
TTCACCAACACCCTCATGGTCAAGTTGGTGATTAACTCCCTGAGTCTACTAGTATCTGCTTCACCTCGAAGTCATTAATCACCAACTTGACCATGAGGGTGTCATCATGCGGATACTGAATCCCACTTGCATCATCCTTGGTAAAATAAATTGCCTCCTCCACTCGAGGTCGGTTTGGCAGGTTCTCATCTTCGTGCTCGAGCTCCCAAACTGACATCTTTCCCATTTTTGTGCTGCACCCCACAACGATTGACCCACCAGTGATCATATTGATCACCCCGTGGATCGGCCTATCCTCTGGTGGCATTGGTTGCCGAGGTGGTTGCTGGTCATTCCTTATACTCGGCTCGGGAGCTTCTCTTTGCTGGTTGGCTTTTCGGTCCGCTACCTCCCTGTCCTCATGTTTAATGAACTGCTTTAGATATCCACGGCGGATCAGCTCTTCAATCTCGTCCTTGAGGTTGCAACAACCTTCCGAACTGTGCCCAAAGTCGCGGTGGAAGTGACAGTACACATTAGGGTTTCTGGTTGTCGAGTCTCCTCGCATCTTGGGCAGCCACTTGACGTAGCCAGTATCCTTGATTGCCATCATAATTTCACCCCATTTTGCATTGAGGGGGGTGTAGCTAGACCTTTGGATTGGAGAGGTCCTAGATCGCCGACCTGATCTAGAACCCCGAGGTGGTGACTTCTTCGGAGATTTGCTTCGCTTGTGCGGGGACTTGCTTCTCTTTGGTGACTTGCTCTTCTGTCGCCGGTGCTTGTTGCTGCTAGTGCCTTCATCTCCTCTCTTTCTCTTCTCGCCTTGCTAGAGCTCTAACTTGGACCTGAGAGCTTCTTCCGCCTAGATGAACTTGTTAGTGTCATCGGGGAACTTCTCCATTGTCTTTGAAGGGTTCAACCCGAGATGCCAAGAGAATTCGATGTGGTGAACTCCCTTCTGGGCTGTAGTGAACTGCACAGCTCGATCGAGGTTGGGTACTTGCAAACACTCCGCATTGAACCTCCTGATGTAGCTCCTGATCGACTTGTTCTCCCACTAGACCACATTCAGAAAGTTCACTGCAGAGTTTGAGCACTTCTTACTTGTGATGAAATGGATGGTGAACAGGTTCACAAACTGCGACCAACTCTTGGTCGAGCTCGATGGTAGGTTCCTGTACCATGACCTGGCCGTGTCCCTGAATGTCGTCGAAAAGGCCACACATAGGCTTGCTTCATTTGGTCCGACGAGTAGCATTAAGGACTAGAAACTATCGACATGGTCGTTGGGGTAAGACTTCCCGTCATACGTCTCCAGTGAAGGTGTTTTGAATCCCTGTGGCCTTGGGTTCAAGAGAATCTCTGGTGCTAGGGGGAGGGCCAACTCTACAATACTGGAGCCAGTTGTGCAGCTACTAAGCTCACTTCCTCCCTTGTCTTGTTTGCTGCTGCCAGGGGGCTGCTCTTTGCTGATGTTTGGTGCACTCTACGACGGCATTGCTTCCTCGTGGCTTCGTGGTTGGTGCTGTTCACTTCTGTGTTGTCCGGCACCTCAACTCTTGTGCACTCCCGATCTTGAATGTTGTCATGAGGTGGGAGCTAGTTTCTGTTACTTGCATCCTCACGAACGCAAACTGGCTGTTGGCTGTTGCGGGGGACCGAGGGGTCTCGATGTGAGTCCATGCCTCTTGCCCTGAGCTGCTAATTGCTGACTTGATGCTCACGGCTCTCACGCCGTGAGTGTTGCTGCTGATCGGTCCTGGATTGTCGATTGTTCTGGGGCCGATCCTTTTGGTTTTCCCCCTGGGGGGTGGTGGTGTGCGCTGACCTGCTGCCTAGTCATGTGGTGGGGTTCGGCCCCGAGGAGGGGCTGGAACCCGAGATGACCCCGCACCCCAGGGAGGAGATCGGCGCACATTCTAATGCTGCTGGTTTTGATTCCTGTTCGAAGTCAAGTTCTAGTTCTGGTTCGGTTGAAGCAGTGGAAACTACTGTTGATAGAAATAGTACTATTGGAACTAGTGAATCTGTTGCATCTGTAGCTGCATCACCCTAACGCTCTGCACCAGTTCATGAAACTGTTGTGCACCTACCCCGGGAGGAATCACGGAGGGCTCTACGACCAAGGCGGTGGTGGTCACATGAGGTAAAGGGACGTTGAGGGGCTGTGTGCTAAATGCTTGGCTTGGTGTGGTCAACACTCCTGAGATAGTAAGTAGGATAGTGAACTGTCCGACCGATACCGAGGGGAATTTGGGATTGTACGGGATTTGCTCTTGCTCCCTAGTAATGGTCATTTCAATGCTCTTCCCAGTGTTGGTGGATAATGCCATTGGTGAGGTGCTAATGGTGTAATTACAGTAGAAAATTGACTTTATTGTCACGTATCTCACAACTGGATAGTAGTTTGGACATCGGTTGCTTGGTTCGCGAGTCGAGCTGCAAGAAGAGGAAAGCTCAGAGAACCTGGGGTGGCTAACCCGGCATGATCGCTCCGATGCTTAAGTCAGTATATGGTTGTGTAAGCGAGCTGAATGCTTGAGTGCAAGAGAGCTAGTAAGCAAATAACCGCACGTACCTTGGTCTCAAGGGCTGATGCCGTTATATAGATAGGCTGCCGTGTGACTCACGAAACTCCTCCGAGATCCTCGGCCCGTGCCGTTAGGAGTCCGTTCCGCCCTAAGAGGTGGATAATGTTCTAGTCGATAAGGCCTATCATGTCCGTCCGATCCAGGCGGGATGAAGATAAGTCCTACAGTCATGCAGTGTGATCCCAAAGAGCTCGGAGATAGGTGGCATACTTATAGAAATCTGACACGTGCCACCTCGGTAAGCTAGTCAATCCTGAGCTACTTGAACCTCGGTCCTTGCCAAAGTGCCCCGAGACACCCAAGGTGGCTTGGCCTCCCAAGGTGACAGGTGGTGCTGAGATGGCATCAAGCACTGAATCATAATTTAATCAACACATCACGTACACGTATCCTCTATTGCTTAAATCGGACCAAATCACCCCTCTTCAGATTTCTAATTCCATATGAAACAAATCCCTCGATTTTATCATAAGGGAACAAAAAAACTGGCAAAGACGTTATATTTGTTTTGAGCCTGAGGTTGAGAGTTGAGGGTCAGGAAAAGATCATCGTCTGGGAAAACTCTTCTTTA
Organism: Nelumbo nucifera; assembly: GCF_000365185.1. Next base: position 1,870,741 of record NW_010729083.1, on the reverse strand, counting down.
CGGCCACGGGACAAACTAGAGTTGAGACTTGGGAGTTTTTAAAGTTACTTTGTTGCTTTATACAATTTTATTATTAATTAAAGATGAAAGAAATGGTCAGATTGAAATTTGCCAAGTAATAAAGTCACCGCTTGAGCTTGACTACTAATCCCAGTCTAGGATTCAAAATCCTCATGTTTCAACTTTCAAACCAACCACTTTCATTTTAACACAATTGATAATTTAGCTCTGATGACCTGAATCGAGTGAATTCTATTGTCCAAACTCACACTCCGGTTCACATTTTTGTTTTGAATCCAAATTGTTGAAACTCTTGATTGAATGGATCAACAGTTTGACTGAGTATGCTAACACCAAAAAGTGTAGGGCTTGGATCTGCTACACACGAGCTGTTCCCACATCTTATATCTACGATACATTGGGAATATCTCATTTATCATTCATGGAAGATGTTCCGAATACATGATGATGATGATCTATGACTAAGAATGTGGGAACAATTGGTGGATAATAGATCTGGAGTAAAGAGGGTAATACGGGCTAGTAACATCCAAAATCACAAATGCGATCACATGAAATCAAGTGTGGCTTAAATAATTTCATAATGTCAAAACTAACCTTTATAATAATATTCAAACCATTTTACCCTTTCTTTTCTTTTTACATGGAGGAGACTGTTAGATGTATGAAAAAAAGTGAGAAGTCCAATCACAGAAAGAAATCGAGACACTCAGTAACGTTTTATCTGGATCAATTCGTTGCTTCTGGACTGCTTTTCTCGATTCTACATCCATAGAAACTCCATCCCAATTCTCAGATCTCAAAAAGAAAGATCCAAGACAACTTTCGTTGTTTCTTTTCCTTCAACTATCTCTCTCAAAATTGCAAGAAAATAATAATTTAGAAGCAAGGCAACTTCTCCTCTGCTTCGTCTTTTCTGCAACATATCCCCTTCATCAATTTGAAATTGAAGGAGAAAAGCAGAAGAACCCATCTAAGTTTTACGAGAAAAAACCAAAATAAAAGTACCATTAATTAATTGGCACAGTTAATAACAGTTAGATCTGCTGCCACAGAGTGAACAACAAAAAATAAGGAGGAAAAGCCTGCTACTTTCTTGACTACGCCTAACTGTAACTATAACATGATCGAGAAGAAACAACAAATTTCTTCAATACAAATTAGAGAATAAAGCTTCCCATATCTCTGAAAACACCTCCACTATCACTTTATGATAATGAAAGGATTTCAACGATAGAAAGCACTGCAAAAGCTGCTCGAGATCCTTTGCTGCAAATATCGGCTTTTCTATGATCATCTCCACCATGGATGTCCTAAAATCACTGTAAGGATCGATAGAACTCTTCACTACTGCAAACCTTTCTTGTAATTTGCCCTAGGTGGAAAACGTGCAAAGACCCATATCAGAATTCCTGCTCACTGCTTTTTTTCATTGAGCTCCGGCGAGAATTCCTCTTGTTCAGGCGATGAGACTCGGAGGAATCAGAAGAGAAGCTCCAAGAAGAGAAGAACGTTTTCGTCTTGTCTTCTATTTCGTCGTCACAAGTGTTCTTTTCTCCAATGACGATGGGATTAAAAACATTTCTAATGGCAGCAAATGCTCACTGTTCCAGCGATATTTTCCCAATATAAAATGGTGAAAATCTTCATATGATGCTCCCGGGTGATGTTTTTTCCTTGATTTTAGCTTTTCCAGCCGTGTATTCGGATTATCAGCACTGGCAGGGAGAATTGTGCTCTACGGAAGGTTAGAATAGCGAATAGTGATTCATACTCACAAAGAAAGGTTATTGTAGTGGAGGTTATGTACGTTATCAGTTATTTACATCTTTTTAGCACCAAGTGACGGTAAATTAACACTTGAAATTTCGAGTACTGGATAGTCATTTTAAATGTTGGGATCAAATTGTCAATCAAGCCAAAGTATAAAGTAATGATTGGAAATTTTCCCTTTTTTTTATTAAACAATTTTAAAGTCTTCAAATGACTTAGTGCACTGTGCATAAGGATGGCAATTTTTCCGTCCTTGACGGATACCCGAGCTCCCTGACCCAATGGGGTCAGGTACTGGGAGTGCTTTGGCAGGGTCGGGGTTGGGGATGAGGCTAAAATTGAATTCTCGATCGGGTTTGGAGATGGGGATGGGAAATGCAATCCCTGCACCACCTCGGCCCCAATTAATATATATATATATTGATTAATAAATAAGAATTTCAATTAACAATTAATTAAACACAATTACACAAATTCTCAAGAATCTCTTGTCTCTCTTCTACTACCCCTGACAAACAAAGAAGAAAGAAAAGAGGTGGCGGCTAAAACTCAAAACCCTAGTACCCTATTCTTCTTCCATTCTTCCTTCTTTGTCTATCATCTTCAGACTTTAGTAATCAGTAGTCACCAATTGCCGTCGCCAGTCGGTACTCTCTCTCTCAGGTGAGGCAACGTCGTTGCCCGTTAGTAATTAGTAGTTGCCAATTGTTGTCGCCCGTTAGTACTCTCTCTCTCTTTCTCTCAACTCAGTGGTTTTGATTTCTGATTTTTGAAATCTTAAACAGATTATAGATGTGAGATGTTAAAGATATAAAACTTTGCAACTTGCAAGTCTAAAACTTTCTCTCGACTCAGTGCTTTTGATTTCTGATTTGTGTAATTAGGGAACTCAAAAGCAATCGGAGATTCGGGTCTTTGACGGGAAACTCATCCTCGTGGGGATTGGAGATGAAGGAACATTTCTTCCCCGATAGGGATCAAAAACGGAGATAGAGGATGATTTAGAAATCGGGGATGGAGAATGTAATCCCCACCCGTTGCCATTCCTAACTGTGCACCTGCACCCCCAATAGAGACCGGATCTGCTCCTCACACTGGGCGCCTCACACTGACCTCACAGGCACAGATCGGTCAATTATTAACAACCATTTATAGGTTACACTTGCACACTCCACACTCCACTAAGCTAAGCTCCAATGAAATATCATTTTGTGGATGTGAAATCTCGAATATCAGCTTTTCGTAGCAAAGCATTCATGATAGAAATATTCTTTATTACAAAATTACAATTTTCTTTGCCAGCATAGAATCAACATTAAATGGCTTGTACACCTCCTTTACAGTTCCCACCACCTGATACGTACAAGGCACTACTCTCTCTCTCTCTCTCTCCGCAGTTTAACCAGTATATTACAAAGGTGATCGGGAATTCAAAAATGGAAGAAAAAAAAATGACGTGGGTTTTCTGTGAATGTCTATAATTTCTGTTTGTGGATCTTATGTATCTGTATTTACACGCAGGACCGCCATATCCTTCCCTCCAAAGAAATAACAATGATAGAGATGTCGTCATGGTACCGACGGCGATCCCCCTGTGGTATTTCAAGCAATTCGTGGAAGTCCATACCTGCAGCAATTCACCAATGGATGAATGAATATCAAAATTCTAGTTTGTCACTCGCTATACATATATTTATTTCATTTTCCGCATCTTTATCGACTCTGAGCAAGAGATGAAGTTGGAAGTAAAGTAATTAATTACCAGCTTTCTTTGCTGCACGGAAAAGGGCTTCTTCCACAAGATGTTGTGCGGGATCCCCATCAGGCGATGAAGCAATGAAACGTTCAACTTGAGACACAGCTTCTTCATTGGTAAAGTATTGGTAGAGTCCGTCGGATGACAATATCAAAAATCTGTCTCTACTGCCCAGTCTATGGTGGTAGAGAGATGGAGTGCAGGTGATATAAGGGGATGTTCCTACATACTCTATTCTGAACATCTCCAGAAGTGCATTGTTCCATTTGGGCTGCCAGAAGGAAGAATTGAAATTGATTCAAATCTTAAATTTTAATGGGCAGAAAGAAAGAAATATTCCTTTGGTTATTCGTGTCCCATTCATTCGGGAAATAATGCGATCGAATACCTGTTTCAGAAATCCAGCCCCAAATGCTCGTGTAACCTTCAATGAGCCTTTCACGCGGTCACTTGTCACAGCTAAAGCATCATCTGGGTGTTCCTTCTTTATTCTCTGAACTTCCTGAATGGCAACAAGAAACAAGTTATGCTTTGCTACTAATAAATCTACACAGGTAACAAGCTAATAATATGGAAAAAAGAATGAGATAAGATCTGATGTCAACAGAGTTGCTAGCTAGACTACTGTTTAATTAAAGTGAGACGATTGGATTTTTTTCTTCTTCTTCTTCTTCTATTGTTTTCAAACTAAAAGGAAGCCGAAGGTGGAGGACTTTACCTCTTCGACACAGGTACTATGGTCCATGGTAAGCTGAATAGCAGCTAAGTTGGGTAAGGTGTCGCACCGATCACCGTCAAATGCTTCAAGATCATACAAAGTTTCCTCCTTGATTCGCTCCAGGTCCTGGCGAGCTTTTCCGAGGCAAAGGTCAGGCTCTGCTTTCTGAGCTAAGACCGCTCGACTGTCTCCCACATTCATCAAGTAGACATCTTCTCCCTTCATTAGCATCACCAATACACATGAACCCATCAACGCCAACTCTGGATTTTCCATTACCATCATATCCGCAACCTCTAAATAGGCTTCCTCCGTCTTCCTCAAAGCCTGAGAAAGAGCTTTCAAGACATCTGAGAGGTTAATGGTCGACGACCCTTGAGAACTGGAGCGTGTTAACTGTTCCTTCAACCTCCTATCAAGCTCCAATCTCTCTCTGTCCCATTTACACTTCCATCTCCTCTGACTCTCCTCCCACTTCTTGGTTGCCCCTTTAAACCTCTGCTTCGAGTTCCTGCCACGATTCCTCTTCGTATTCGTATTAAGATCCCCAGTAGCAGAGGAAAATGGATAACAATAATTCTCCGTCTCGACATACTGAAAACAATTTTCATCCATACGATTTGTTGTCCTTGTGTTATCAGAGTAACCGGACTGGCATGAACCATTTTCCAAATTAAGATCGGTGTCCACGGGAACAAGGTTGGTTGTGGCGGAGGAGGGGGTGGTGGTGGACGACGATTCATATTTGTCATCCCATAGCAACCCTTTGAGCTCCTTGTGGACAGCAGAATAGAGATTGGAGAGAAGATAATCAGGGGCATCAGGGCCATTAAATCCATCATAAATTCCGACGAAAACCCACCCGTGTTCCTCGGATATCACAACATGGACTCGATCTTCCCCAGCCTTCCCTTGAGCCCATTGAAGATTCTGGCTTTGAAAAGAGTAATCTTCATCCGAGCTCCCATCACTGCTCAAATTAGTGCTACTGACCACCGTGAGGTTTTCCCCGTTCTTGTCCGACCCAACAACCCAATCCGATTCCTTAACAGAGACGACCCCCTTTACCGGAGCAACCATAGCGTTCTTTCCAACGCGAGCGATCGTCTTCGTGATCTTCTGGCGGAGAACGCGAATTAAAGACTCCCTCTTGGATCTGGGTCTAAGCGCATAACCCCCGTGAGAGAAGCTCCTCTGGAATTGATCAAACCCCTTCTCCAGAGGACCCGAAAACATTCCACGATCAAGGGGCCCTGACATGAAGCCTCTCACGATCGGACCGGATAAGAATCCCCTCTCCAGCGGTCCAGAGCCCATAATTCCCCCGAAATTTCCGGACAATGGACCGGAATTCATCAAGTACCGGGGAACGGGTTGCAGGGGAATGGAAGCAAAGGAGGTAGAACCCTCAAAAGCGGCAGCTCGATCAATATTATCATAGGAATAGAGATCAACAAAAGCAGTAGAGAGAGGAGTAGACGTGTTGGCACTTACAGAAGCACCGGAGATGGAACGGAACGTGGTGGCCTCTTCAGAGTGAACCTTGGACGAGGAGAGACGAGAAGGATCGGGACGAACGTAACAGAAGGAGTGGCCAAGGCCTTCATCGAGAGGCTCTGATATAACGAGAGCTATGTCGTGACTGCGGCGAACTCCTCTGGCACCAGAGAAGCAGACGCCGAGCTTCCCACAACCGTTACCCATCAAAGAAAACCAATAAGAAATGGAATTTCAGGCGTTACAACCCCTAGAACCTATATATCATGGCCGATTTGACTTTTTGAGTGGGGATCTTGAAAATACTTTTTTTTTTAATTTATAAGTTAAGCTGTTAATATTTATATATTATTTTAATAAGGTTTTGGCGTTTTTCTTTCTGCGGAGGCGTTGACTAATTGATGTTTTCTTCCTTGCGAATGAAAAAAATCTGGTTTGTCAGTTGGGGTAAAGTGAAGCTAAAGGAAGGAGCAATAAATTTCGGTGGAAATTGGATTCAAACCAGAGCACCAAAATCCAACCCTCCTTAAAGGGAGTGCCAACGGATCCAGCCATTCGATTGGATTAGAGGTGGAAACCAGATCATCAATGAAAATCAAATTGACACGTGGCCACCGTAGCCAACTAGTCATGGATGATTAATTCGAGAGGCTAAAGCGTTTAGGTCCTGAAATAAACTTTTTTTTTTTGTTTTTGTCCTTTGTTTTTCTTGCCTAGAAGAACAATAGAGGGATTATTATTTTGGTTGCTTTTATGGTTATTTATTTATTTAGGGGGGTTGGTTCATTGCCATTGGTTGTGACTTAATAATAATAATAATACTAATAATGACCACCGCACCGCGTGAGCTTTTTGGAGTAATAAGACGGAAATACCCCTAGATCGGTTGACTAGAAGGGGAAGCCCTCCGCCCTCCGCCCTCAGTGTCAGTACAGAGTACGTGACCCCTCAGAAAGGCACGGATCCGCAGGCCCCTGGGCCAAACATTGACCTAACTGCGTTGACGGAAATTAAAAGTAAGACGGGTTACGGGTAGTAGTAGTAGACTAATGAGTGGTCGTGGTGGGGGTGGGTTCCCACTTCCCACTAATGAATTGAATTGGGAATTTGGTTTGGGGATGGAGGAGTTGGGCCCCCCACCGCCAGCCCAAACGACTACTATTAACTACACCACAGTTGCTACTTCCACTGCGCTTTTCTTTTTGTCTAATAAATAATACCATCGCTTTGCTCCCCAACTTTTTTTAACGTTTGAACCTGATCGCATATCGTCTAGACAGGACAGAAGATGATGATGACCGCGTTTGAAAGTTTGGACGGTCAAGATTCAATCCTATCTATATCCCCTACTTAATTGATTTATGAGGCTGACTCGACAACAAGGGTATTCCCCATTCCGTATTAGGTATGAGGAAGCAAGTAAATATTCCATACATATATGTATGGGTGCCTTGACATGCTGTAAAAGAAAACTAATCTTACGGTTGCAAACGTGGAAAGGCCTCAGCCCTCAGAGAGGGGGATATGATCCTCCTGCTCAGTGCTCACATTAATTTACTATGTACAGTTGCAGTTATAGTTGCATTAATGAGAGGGAGCTAACACACTTGACTTGTACAAATCCACTCCCTATCCCAAGTATGCAACCCACAAGCCACATCAGTCATAATAAAGTGAAACATGGAGCAATAATGCAATATAAAGTATTAAACGCAAGCCATGTGGCAGTTGAATTCGTCCATCCATTCATTCAATGACTCATCAAACAGCCAGACACAGAGAGAGAGGAGAGCAGAGATGACACTAATGTAGGATAGATATATAATTGCATCCAACACTAATGGATCGGATGGGGACAATGATGTCTCACACTTACCTCGTTTACGTATCTCATAAATATAACTCCTTATTATATTAACTATTCATGTAAAAGTTCTCATCAATACAATACACTCATGTATTTAATCAATAAAATATGTCAACATTGGGGAGAAATTTTCCTAAACCACCATCCATCTCCACAATCAATTTGCTCGACCTTTTTTTCTTCCCTTTTATTATATCTCCCACCAGGCACCAGCTCATACTTTTCACTATAGGTGTTTTTTGTTGTTTCTTATTTTAAGAGGGGATAAATTGGTCAACAACAAGATTTTAAGGACTTATGGAAAATATATTTACTTGTAAAAGTGATACCCATTTCTTAAGTGGATAAATAATTTTTTTATTTTGAGGGAAAATTGTCAATATTTGGATGGGACAAAATTGTCCATTTTAATAGTGGCTTTTTATGGCTAAAACAGTCATTGTTTTATTTACCTGTGAAAAAAAGAATATGAGTAAATAACCTCCCCTAACGCGAACAGGGCCAATATATGATTGCTAATATTAGGGCTGCAAATAAGTCCGTTTAGGCTATATTTGGAAACGATGCAAAAATGTGTGAATGCAAATATGTAGAGTATAAAACAATTCATATAAATTGCAAAGTTTGGTTAGTTTTGCATTGACAAATTTACCTTCTTACCAAACAGACTTTTAATCGAAAACAGATAACATAAGAATTCKTATTCAATTTATGAATCGTAATTTTGTAATTAACTGAACAAATAGAACTAGAATATTCATTGGMGGAGGTATGACATAAATGGGCCAAACGGGAATCTTTGGAAAAAGATCTTTTAGATCTCTTTCCTTTTTTTTTTTTTACAATTCACTAATATCGTAATTCTTTTTGTTACTACTCTAGATCGTATATTTTGTATTTGTATCTATTATGTTACCAAAATAGATTATCTTAAGCCACACATACATTGCGTTGATGCAAACACGAATTCCAATAAAGCATATACTTTTTTTTATCAAAAGCCCACTTGAATGCAAATTTACTTTTTTTTTATTGATGCACTTTTACATCTTATTATCAATGCAAATATGCGACGGTTCGTCATTTGTCAATACAAAAATGTAATGTTTCCAAATACAAGCAAAAGTGAAGCAGAATGCAAATTTACTCTAGACCGGGATTTACACTCCATATGCATTGTTTTCAAATGCATCATTAAGATCTAAATAGAATCTGAATTCGATTGGTAAGAGACGGTCTAATGAATCAAATTGAATTGGAAAAGTTGATTCATGTATTTAAAGGATCAAATTCAAATATACCGTGATTCGGTCCATTAGTTGTGAAATATTATATATTATTTATATATATTCTATATATTATTTGTATAACTATATATTATATATTATATATTTTAATATATTATTTATATTATGTGATCAAGCTTTTTTAGTACAATTTAAATTGAGCCCGATATCTGATAAAGTATTTGAATTTGAATTCAAATCAAAATCTTGAAAATACAATGGATTCGTTTGCAGCACTAGTTAATATATTATAGTTTAAACCTCCCTAGTCCCGTTATGTTTATATTAATATTATGACTTCCCTTCACTTCTCAAAATAGACTAATACATCCTTTATTGGATTATTCCATCAAACAAAAACCTCCCCTCCATCAAGATTGCATTAAAACCCAATTACATGTAACCTTAGGCTCAGTTTGAAAAGGAAACAAAGACAAATATGTACAGTATAAATTATTTATAAAACAATACAAAATACAAGGTTTTACACTCTACATATTTGAATTTGTACTCCTTTTAAACTGAGCCTTATGATCCATTCAGGAGTACAAATTATTGTAAATAAGTAGAGTGCAAAACCTTGTATTTTGTATTATTCTGTATGCATTTGTACTATACATATTTGTATTTGTGCTCCTTCCAAACTGAGCCTTAAGTGCTATTCAAAAATCCAAAATTTCCCTTCAGGGTTGCTTTAAATACTTTCTCTCGCAGACTCACTAGCAGAGAAGACTCCCCGGCATCCAATTGAGTGCTGCAAATATGGGCATTGTTTAGCAGAGAGAATCCTCTATATCAATTAGAGACTTCAGACTTCTCCTTGCCAACAATAGAGGGGCCATTGCCTTTTGGGAGTCACTGTCATTGCCAATGTAGAAGATATTTAGGTCTTGTTTTCTGTTTAGATTTTGTGAAAATCAAAATCAAAATAGTATAATATGAAAGTTATTAATGTGAGTTGATCGGATCATATTTTGTAGATTTCTAGTTAACCAGTCTCTTAACGTAAAGCGATCTGTACTATATGCGAAGATATTTATGCATCTTGGAATCTATGTAAGCAGTGTACTCAGCACAAGACAGAAAACAGGAGAAAAAACGCAAACGACAAATAAAAACAAAAAAAAAAGAAAACTAACACAAAGAAACAACAACCCATGCACTACGAGGGATCAAAACAAGAAGACAAAGCAGTCATCAGATGGACATCTAAGGCCTCCTAAATATAGCTCGGAGTCAGAGGAGAGCAGAACATAGATCCTCAACTTCAAGGCCTCTCAAACTAGCTGAGGCCAAAATATGAGTCGGCACACATACGCTTCCCTTCTAACAAATTGAAACTCAAAAGAGGAGCCACAGAGCTTACAAATGTCTTCAATAACAGGCGAGTAATCGAAGAACCTGCTTGAAGAGTTTTAACTGCAAACAACATTCACGAATTGCAAAAAGTTCGACATAAACTGGGGAGGCAGCTCTTCAAGCCCCCGCTTTACTCACAAAAAATGAAATCACAATCCAGTATAAAAACAAAACCAAAGCCACCTAAACCAAAATTTACAAAACTTCCATCTGTGTCTGTCTTAACAAAACCTGATTTTGGAAGCTGGGGAGACAATCCTATTGAGCCTTGTTGGGAGGCTTTCTTCACTTCCATCATCATCCTGTTGGCAAGAGTGATAGATTAGAGACATTAGGATTGAGACTAATATCATTAAAGATAAAAGTCATTTCTTGCTTTCCAAATATGCCATGACATAGTAGCAGAAAATTCTAATATTTTGATATTACCTCTCTCTTGCTTTGGGAATTGGGATATGATATTACCACAATGCTCCAACCACCACTTCCATTTTCCACCACCACCCAGCAATCAAGGCAAAGGATGGAGTATCATTAAAGAAAATATTTAAATTACAGTCAAACCAGGTAGCTCTGGCATGATCATAGTGTAACAAGGCATGGGTAATGGATTCAGCTTCCTTGTGACAGAGAGGATTGATTGTCCAAAGCCATCCCACAATGAGAGAGAGAACATCCAACACAGAAATACTATTCAAGCAACATTTCTAGATGAAAACTTTAATTTTTGGAGGGACTTTTAAGGCCCAAACATTTTTTCAATGCTTAGACTCCAACCTGCCAGAGTTGACTAAAAACTTTCCATTGAGGCCAGGAACCCACATCAGCCTGTCTGATCCTCCCAATGTTGGGATCCCTTAACTCCATGATTTTTGTGGATGTTAAGTCATCAAAATAAGTATGGATCTTACCAATACCCCAGGATTTGTTATGAGGATCAATCTAATCATCACTCACTCTCTTAACAGAGCAAGGATTCACTTGCGGCTCAAAAGCTTGAATTCAAGTAATCCCAGGCCAGTATCCAGGGATCCACCCAACATTAATGTTTAAATTCTCCCTATTTGACACCTTCCAACAATTACCCATCTTGAGTATATCTCTCCCTGCTCCAAGTCTTCTGAAACCCCAAGAGGAGTTTTGAGGGAGCGCTGGCCAATCAGAAATTCTTATTTTTCAAATATTCACTCGAAATAACTTTTAGCCCAAAGACTCGCTATTTGAGCAAAAGCTTCTGAGTTCTTGAAGCTAGGGCTGGTCATAAGAAATGCCCGACCCGACCAAACCGATAAACCCGAGTCGGTCGGGTTTTCATCTGTACCGGTCGTTTTCGGGTTGGGCACATACATAAACTGAAATTTCGGATCAGTTTCGGTTTTCTTGCATGAAAACCGAAATCAACCCGACCCGAACCGAACTAGTATTCTACTAGTTTGGTAGTTCCTATTTCCTAGTTTGAGTAGTTTCCTAATTCTTAATAGTCTTCTACTTTTAGACTTTTATTAGAACTAGAACTCTAGAAGGCCCATTAGGCAATTACAATTAGAATTCAATTAGATGTCCTTTTTTAGTTTTTTACCTATATTAGAATTTAGAAGGTTTCTAAATTTTTATTTTATTGATTTACCTATCTAGTTTTTTACTCTAGAAGGCCCATTATTGACATTTGTTTTTACATGAAGAATTTATTGATTTTATTCTTTACCTGAATTAAATTTAGATWTATCTTGGACTCTTGAATATTAAATTATCAACTAATTCAGATTTTATTTGGCTTTGTACAGGAGCAAAACCGAAACCAACCCAAACCGACCCAACCCGATTCAAACCGACCAGGTCGGTTTGACCTGTCAGTGGGTCAGTTTCGGTTCCCACCTTAGCTAACCCGACCAAGTCGGGTCGGTTGGGAAAATCCTAAGAAACCGACCCAACCCAATCCGTAAACACCCCTACTTGAAGCCCACCCTATCTCAGTCTCAGCCAACCCAATAAATTTTCTTTTGATTCTCATTTTCACCCCCACAAAATTTACTTTGAGCTCTTGCAAGTAGATTTTGGAAGGACATATTTGTCTTTTTAACCATTTTGTTAGTATATATAACAACAAAAAGTATCTAATTAATGACTCCACCCCCTAGTTATATAAGCTTCATGGTCACTTTGACATGTCAGAAGAATATTGAATGGAGACCGATCCAAAATTGTCACCAACTATTGTGAAGATAATTAGTTAGTGGTGCCTATTGCATTGACTTCATATTTAAACTATATATGAATAACCAATTCCAAACCACCTCCCTCTCGCCCTTATAGGCTTAGTTCGGAAAGAATACAAATACATGAAAATAATATAAAATACAAGATTTTGCACTCTATCCCTTCCAAACTCAAGCCCTGAAAAAAAAAAATTATTGACTCCAGACTTCATCAGGTTAGAGTTTGTTTTGTTCAGTTCCAACTACCAATCTGGTCTAAACCTGACCCTCCAGTTAGCACTAACATTGAATCACCGAACTGACAATAACAGTATATTTACAAATAAACAACCTTATTATTATAACGTTTTGAGCTGTAAAACACATCTAAATCTTATCTGAAATTTGATCGAATCGAGGGGTCTTGGATTGGATTTGAGCTTTATGAGATTTTTTAAGTCAGATCCAAAATTAATCTTGATCTGTTTCATTATATTTGGTGCTTATATTATTCATATAAGATCCAAAATTATTAATAGGATCGGATCTTAATAGGATTAGATAGGATAAAACCCATATCACGCCCAATTACTCAATGGACGAAAGTTCCAAAACCCAATCATCAAATTATATAAATGGATCATCCAAATCCAAGATTGGACTTTCGAATTTCAGACTACATGGACAGTCCTTAGGCTTCGTAAAAAAAGTGACAATTAACTTCGAAAAGCGTGAATTTAAAAAGTGTGGAATTTTACATGACAATCGATATAAACTTTTACATGTGATGAGGCTTTACATCGATTTATAATGTTAAATTCCACTCCATCTAAATGCCAATAAATCTAAGTCAGGGTAGAGTTTTACGTTAATCTTGATTTACATTCATTCCAAATATCAACAAAATCGAACCAGCGTAAATATTTACATTGCTTCCAAACGCAGCTTAAAGATATTTCCTGCATCTACCCATGGGATTGCAACAATATCCTTAGACTGAACAAAGCATAAAAAAATCAATGAACCAAAAAAAAACAATTAGAGAAAATTTCTTCAAACAAAACCCTTTTTCTCCCCTTTCCCTCCCTTTATTCAAATCTCTGTCTATTTTTGTTTTTTAATTTATTATTATTAGAAAATATCTATGATATCAAAAAGACATAATATTGAAAGAGCTTTGACCAATCAAAACATCCCTATAAATTACCACAAATAATACCATCTGATTAGCCACCTCTTTTATCATACTGGCTGATTGGCTGTAAATTTTTCCGACATCATATCTGAATGAGATATAAGGGTAACTACATAATTTAACACTATACATCAACTCAAGCTAAGCATAAGGGATCAGTTTGTATAATTTATCTAAAATGTGGAGATAGATTTTTGGAGAGGTCAGACTTCAGGGTAGTTAAAAAACTACAGGGGAGGTTTAAGTAATTTACAACAAAATAGGCTGATTGGATTGGGTTTGGACCTTGCCCATTACATCTGCTACAATTACAAACAACTATATTCATGAACATATCTACATACAAATAATACATAGATATCATATTATAGAAATATTTTACCAGGAAAAAAACAGACAACTATATATTCCCTAACCTTAACCCAATCTTCATCTTAATGAACAATGGGCTGAGTTCAGGTTAGCCCGACTCAAGTTGCAGCAAAAGATCCATTAATTTTGCCAGTGGGTGGCTCCTTATTCTCGAGATATTAATTAAAAAAAAAAAAGTTTCTAATATATAATTATGTAATGATAATTATGGGTTGACCCACAATCCATCGTTATATGATCCATCAACTCTATAATAAATTTCTTTCTTATTTATTTAATTTTGGAAAGGCCATATTGTGGATTGAGACAGTGAGTGGGAACAATTGCACATAATTTTACCACCGTGAGCAGCTGAACCCCCAGCACCAGCAGTAGCAGTCGTCTATCACGGCATTATATCCCATCCACACTGTGGAGTGTGGACTACCACCTCTTAATCCTAGAAAGGGGCCCTAGCTGTTTGCTCGTGACTTTTTATTTTGTTTGGTCCTTGTTGGTATCATTGTTCTTTGGCCCAGTTCCCATATGTCTTTGTTGGCAGTTGAGTTGGGCCCAAAAGATAGTACAAAATGCCGTGAACTGCGTGCCCACATTATTTACGTCTTTTTCTATCTGTTCATGTTTACTTGCCGACTTGGAAATTGTATAAAAGCGTTCATGCCCACTACTACTCTCATTTTCGACTTAGAGCACACGTTTTCTTTATTTTAAGTTAAAAAAAAAAAAAAAAAACTCGGCCAAGAGTGGTGGAGTTCTGTGCAAGAACTAACAAGGCAGATAATGATATCCCTTCCAACGTTGTTGGTAATTAACGTTTCTTCCATGGTCTATAAAGTTTTCTCTCTCATTTTTGAGGTTTTGTAAAATGACATCTGATTGTGCGTGATCTAGATGCTTCTAGCTGGAAGACAGTTCGGACGTCAGTGTTTAACTGGTCAATCAAACTATAAGAGAAAGGATCAGAGAATCCATGGTGGCTAATCCGGTAAGGTCACTCCAATGCTTAAGTTAGTACTTGCTTAGTAGATTGCGAGCTGGAAATCAGTAATCTTGAGAGCTAGAATGCACTTAATCGCGCGTACCTTGTGTCACTGAGGTAGATGCCCTTATATAGGCGTTGTTTGGCGTGGGCATCACTCATTGTGTTCGAGGTCTTCGGGAAGACGTGCCTAATCGACCCGATGTCCTTGAAGGTAGCCATACATGTAGACCAATCTTCGCGCCTTGTTCGGTTTCCTCCAGAACATTCGATATGGGGGCCAACTTCCGAAAAGCCTGGGAGTGTCAGGATATGCACGCTGAATTGGTCGATAAGCACATCTCGCAGATCGCCACCTAGACCTCAATCAAGTCGGCAAGCCCTCAAGGGAGGTCACTCCTCATCAAGGTCACTTCGACTGTACTAACGAAATGCCACAGATCAGCCCTTGAATGAGGTGCTACAAGCCGCTCAGAGTTGTGGATGAGGTCATTAGCTAGATTTTCGCCAAGTCTGCAATGGTGGCAGGTCATCAGGTTGGACTCCACCTCTTTGGTTAAGACAAATCATCGCCTAGATGGTGTCGAGGTATCATCCAACTATTCTGAGATGCTATGTGTCATAATGCCATTGGAAGACTAAATCCGCCCTCATCAACATTCTTTCACATTATCGTTAATGAAAGGATGAACTAAGTTTTCTCTCATTTTTCCAATAAAAATACTAAGGTTTAGACTTTCTATTTGGGTTAGAATCAATTTTATATCAAAAAATTGCGTGCAATTAAATCTGGTTTTATTTCCTTCCTGGATCAAACCCTTAGTGGACGAGTTAAATGTGGAATTTTTAACTACATTTCAAACTTCTGAAGAACACATTCTTGGCTCTAAGTCAGGCAGATTTGACCTGTTTTATATTTTCCATTCTCACACTTCATTTGATGGGCGGATTGTTTGGTGCGCTTTCCCATTTCTCATCTTAAACGCGACAAATAAATTTGAAACTAGAAAAAAAGATAATAATAATCTTCCACTCCATGTATTAATCCTCGACTCTATTCATTGGAAAAATTGGTCTAAAGCAATTTCTTTTATTGTTATTGTTGCTATTCTTTATCGTATTACTCATGTCATGACAACAACAACAGGGTTAGTCCGTCACCAAAGCTTAAAACTGAAGGCCGGATTTGATCCCAATCCCAAGTCTCCCCAACAACCAGTCAGATGGAGATAGGAGAGCTTACCAAAGAAGCCAAGCCAGTTGGCACATTTGCCTAAAGCACTTTGCTTCTGTATGGGAACACTTCAAAATACCCATTTAGTCAAATAAATACTTATTTTAAGTGGTGGGATCATATAATAAATGGAAAATAAACAATTATTCATATTTGTCAAAAATATGCAAAATAAATGCTTATTTTTAAAATAAACTAGAATTGAGTGGCTTTTTTAAGAGCTTATTCAAAAAGTTTTTTTTTTTTTTTAAAATAAAACCATCCCCCAAATTTTGTTTATTTTCCAATGATTGTCCTCATCTTCAAAAGATGATCGCTATTCACTTTTCCTCCAACAGAGATCTAAACCAGTGGTGGCGATCAAACACCCTTCCATAGAACCATTCCTTGCTCCACCGTGTTTGATTCCGTAAGTATTTATTGAAAAAATACTGTTATCGTGCATAAAACCATTGCTTAATTTCAAGTTTCAACGTTTATCAAATAAATACTAAAAAACATACACTTCGGTTTATGTGCATGAAGCATTTGGAGATCATCAAGTTCTTATTTCCCCCACCCCTAGGGCACTCGATCGGAACCACAGATCGGCCCCTAGAAGTTCCGACGGGTGTTACTTGAAACACCCATAAAAGGTCCAACCATAAAAAAAGCAATAAATATTTAAAGTAATATTTTCTTTTTCTAACTTTCTCTTAGAGTAAATGACAAACACCCCCCCCCCTATACTAAGGGTTTGTGACAAATACCTCCCTGAACTTTGTTTGTTTTGCGACAAAGACCTCCCAGTACTATGAGCGTGAGACAAAAACCCCTTCCATTGAAGTCTGCCGTTGCAATATTTTACCCAAAATATTGTCTAAAGGTTAAAGTTCAGAGGGTCTTTGTCGCAAAAAATACTACAGGGGGACTTTGTCGCAAAAAGAAAGTTCAGAGGGTCTTTATAATTTACCCAAAATTATAATTAAAACAAAAGACTTCATCTCTTCTGCACTGCACTACGCACGTTAGCGACAATACTCTGCTAGAAAGAATTTCATTCCTTTGTGTGTGTCCCGGTGTCCGTGCGTGCGTGTGGGTGGTCTCCCGCTCACAACTCTCCACCTCTTTTTCTTCTTCATCATCTCCTTCTCCACGGAAATAAGGGAAACAGGAGCTTTTCCTTTGATTGAGGGGCAATTCCGTCATATTCTCCAATAAGTTCTCCTTTCCCAACATTTTCGATCGTCTGCTTTTCTCCTTCGATCGTATTTCGATACACATTGTCTATTCTGCTCTCGCCTCTGAGCTGTAGCCCGTAGGTTCCATGGTTGAAACGAACCGAACCTCCCAAATGTGAAAGAAAAAGTAAAAAAGACTCGAATTCAAAGGTGTCATCTTTTTCTTCAGTCCTTACTGTAGAGCAAAAAAAAGCGACAAAGAAAAGGATATTCAGATTATTAACTAGAAAAAGAAGAAGAAGAAAACTGGAAAACAAAAAAACAAAAGGAACTCCACTTGCAGTTGCAGGCAGGCTTCTAACTTCTTCATTGGTTTGTTAGGGATTGCAGTACAACAAATCTATCATCATTCGTAAAGGAAGCCAGAGATAAAATCATAAAACTGAAGTTCGTAAAAGGAAAATTTTTCAACGGATTTAATGCAATTTACAGCTACGTTCCATCTTAACCAAAGAGGGAAATTTTGGTATTTTTGTTATTTCAACAAAACGAACCCAAATAGTATCTCCCCTCTACCTAAAATGTAAAAACAAATCAATACCTCCCATCCCTCACCCAAAAAAAAATTTTGTTGCTTTGCAACTAAGTACATTTTCCCGAATAGGAATAAATAAATAAAACCATAAACTGAAAGGACTAAAAACCAGAAGGAAATTGGAACAGAAAGAAAAAAAAAAAAAAAAAAAAAGAAATTTTAAGAGAAAAATTAACAAAAAATAATCATACCACCAAGTACAATGGTATACAAGACAGAGCAACAGCAACAACAACGACGGTGCTGCGTACGCCGGTAACGGCTACACTCGATCGGAACTCCTGGCTAAAACCCGGATGCGTCGATGGGCTCTCAAGACCGGGTGAATTCTCTGGAGAGAAGGAAATCTCCGGAGGCGGAGACCCAACCCTTGCATTAGCAGAGCCATACCTCGTCGACCCAAGGATTTGCTTCCCAAAAATCTCCCTCGGCAACAAAACCCTCGAAACAGCAAAAATAGAAACTGGATTCTGATCAAAAACAGTCTGGGTTATGGACGCTTGAACGATGCCCGTGTCAATCGCAACGGACCCATTAACCCTCGTAATATTCAATGTGAATGTCCCGGCACCCATGGCTTCCGTCGCCAAAGTCGGCTGAACAGGATTAACAATCGACTCAAGAGAACCCAACGGATAGTAAGAATGCAGAACGTGGAACTTCAAGACGACGGCTTTTCTCTCGGCCGGCAAGGACTGTAACCTCTCCGTGGTCGAAAGATCAGCAAACGCATCGTCAGTTGGAATGAACATCGTTATACCCGCCCCACCTTCATCCGCCTCGAATTCCTCTGCCACGCCCGACGCTGTTAGCATCGACGCCGCGACATTAAAATTATGCCCGTCGATCAAAACCCTAGTGATGTTCAGCCCAGGCGGTGGCCGATTTTCCGATGCCATTAAATTGAATCCATAAGGGACAAGGAGGGTATTAATGGAAAAGATGCTGACATTGTAAGGAAGGGTCTTGATCAGAGAGAGGATGGTGGCATTTAACGGAGAGTAAGCGACAGGAGAGCGGATGTAGACGGTGCCGTCAAGGGGGTTACGCGTGATGTTAACGGCGCCAAAGTTGTTGGTTGCCCGGCCGGTGGTTTGGTAGAGCGTCGTGACAAGCTTCCCGGAGGGGGGAATCTGGCGGAAATCCGGCCAGGAGAGGTACTGGAGGAGGACGTGGTACCGTATAACATCGGCAAGGTTAGCGGGAGAGGATCTACGAGTCAGATCGGATGAGGAGCTAAGGAAGTGGTTGGGGACGGCGAGGAGAGTGAGAGATGACCGGTCGGTCAGATCTTGGGCGACGGAAGTGGTAGTGAGGAGGTTGTTGAAGTCTGAGAGATCAGGGTAAGCAGAGAGAAGGGTTGTGATGTCGAGAGCGACAATGAGGGAAGACGGGGAGAGAAACAGGTAGGAGAGAATGGAAAGGGAAAAATGGGAAATGGTGAATTTGGCCATTCTTTTCCTCTGAGGATTTGAGAGTGTAGAGTTTATGTGTGAATGAGGTGTCTGTCTGCCCGTCCTGTCTGGTGAGGGAGGGGAGAGAGTGTAGAGCAGAGTCAGACTCAGAGGATTGATTTTTTTTTTTTTTCTTTTTCCTTTTGTCAAAAAAAGGATTGAATGTGAGGTGATGATGCATGATTGATTGCGGGAAATGTCCCAACGCCCTTGTTTATTATATTAATTAAATTTTGAGTAATAAAAATAACAAAAAATCCTTAAATCTTCCCGTGAGGTTTTTATTTTTTATTTTTTAATACATGCTAAAAGCCTAAAACCTTCCCTTAGTTCTTATTCTTGATGTTGTCTGTTGGAACGAGCGAAATATCAAATCTGCCCTTGTTGGGGTTGGGTTTAGAGTAAATTATAGGTAGTCACCCTCCTATTCCTGTACACAAACACTTCATCCCGCTATTACCACCTACCTTGGAGACTTGTTAATGTGTTGCCACACGCTGAATTGATAAACTTGCTTTGTAACCTTTTTAGACCACAAACGTGGTTCTTATGCCCCTAATTTTCTTCCTACGTGTAATGGTGGAAGATATATGGCAATGGAATTGCCTATAGGCTTCTTTATAAAGAAATGAGGAAAATAATCATTTTAAAGCAATAATTTGTTAAATACATTTATAAGTGGGTGTTTGGCATCAATCAAAGTGGTGTTTCAAATAATGTCCTTTTATTTGGTATCATTTAAAAAAAAAAAAAAAAAAACGTTGCTCCATACATACCACGCTTTGGAAATTAGGAAAATGTGGTTGGGAGCAATGCCAAATTCAATGTTTTCTAAGAAAACGATGCATTGCTGCTAGCAAGGCAATGATGTGGCATCAATATGACATCATCCTAGAAATTGGATAATATAGATCGATGTTGAAAATGTTGCCGCCGGCACTGGTATCAAACAAAATCAGTGTTGTTTTCTTAGAAAACGCCTA
Source organism: Nelumbo nucifera (assembly GCF_000365185.1). The sequence continues at coordinate 1,850,297 of NW_010729083.1, read as the reverse complement.
TATGACAACACATATTCCAAATAAAAAATAAGCACCATTCGGTGTTTACAACTTATAACTCCACATGCCCAACACCATTTTTATGGGAAAACGGTGTGATGTTCCCAACACCAATGCCAAACACCTACTAAATCAATTGTTTTAAAGGTGATGTCATGATGAATTTTGTTGAAAAGGAAAATAAAACCGAGAGAAATAGTTTGAATCAGGATTTTAGAAAAACTAAGGAACGCTTGTCAATATGTGACCAGTTATGTATTCTAAAAAAACATTTCTCTCCCTCTTTGCCTGGCAACAGGGCAGGGATTATATTTCCCCTTCCCGACTCTGATTTTGAAATAAATTTTCATTCCCAACTTTAATCCCTGTTAGGGATAAAAGCTGTCCTCCATCCCTGATTCTCTAGGGATGGGTCCCCGAAATTTTTTAGTAATGCCTCAACCCAACCCCTTGTTTTCCAATTCACACATTCATCCATGGTTTTTAAAATCGAATTGGTGATTGAACCGGTCAGGGGTCCGGTTACCGGTTCGAACGATCCGACAGTTTGACCTGAACGACCGGCCCATTTAAAAAATGGTCAAAACCGTTCGAACGGTTCAAACAATTAACTAGTCGGCTCAGCAGTTTACTGACCAAAATCAACGGTTTTGAGGAAAAAAAGCGGGTTTGGGGAAAAACGGAACCGGTCAAGTGACCAATTCCTGGTTTTTCCGGTCCAACCGTCTGGTCCGGTGTTGAAAACCATGCATTCATCCAATGTCTCTGAATAGAAATACCATGTTTTTTAGGAGGTGTGGTCAAGATCCTGCAACAAGGAATGGATGTCGAATGAACCTTCATTTCAATTAGATATACCTTGTGTCTCTAGGGCTAGAAGCTAGAGCTTGAGGAATGAATCCCCACACAATACGGGACGGATTCTTATGAATTTCCAGAAACCTGATCAGGCTCCGCAAATATGGAAATATTTTTAGGAAAAAGGATGTTCCCTTCCCCCATCAAAATTCATATGCATTGCAGGCTTAGTAATACAGAGAATGTCATTCCCTTCTTCCGATTTTTATTATATGAGAATGCAGGGATTTTGCGTTGAGTCTGCACAACAGTGCCTCTTCACTTGGGACTATCTGCTGTCCTGTTAACTGTATATATGAACAAAGTTGAATATCTGAACCAATGAAAGAGAACATCGCTCACTTCCCCTTTACAATAGAAAGCAAGCAGCAAGTAAACAACTAAACATGATGATTTTGTCATTCACCAGTGACCATTTGATGAGCCACTCTAAGTAGTAAGTAGGTCATGTTAAAAAACAAATAGTTCTAACAAAAACAAAAACAAAAATAAAAATAAAAATAAAAACGCCACCCAAACCCATCATATTTACATAGTTGACTTGAAAGAAAGGTTAAAAATATCGATATGTCCGATACACTGGTAGGGGCATATCAGGTGAATCAATACCTTACTTTTTACTTCTTCTTTTTTCCGAAACCAGTTAGGGGGGCGGTTTAGGGCTCCTCCACCCGCTGAACCGGTCAGACCCTCGATACACCCACTGTAAGGGCATATCGGAGGGGTCCCGGAACAATACGTATCGGCCAATACGAGCCGATACATGTCGATACTTTGAACCTTGCTTGAAAGTTGGCCCTTTTCTATTTCATTTTGGTTGCATTTCATGAAATGGCAGCAAGCAAAAAACCAAAGAGAAACTTAGGCTGTCAATGTTTCACAGATTGGACTGTCAATAGATCTCATTGGTGTGCTGGTTTGTTCCAGAATTGATACAATCAAATCCCGCAACCAACACTTTGGGGTAATAGGGGGAAATTGTTAATGGTGCAAAGCACGGATTACAAAAAACAAAAAATGTTCATCCAGCACCAATACTGAGTCTGTCGGAGTTGGAGTTTGAGAGAGAACCCCGTTGACACTTGACAGTCAAATTTAAACACCAAAATTTTTGACGAGAGGAAAGACTAAAGAGAGAGGTGAAAAGGACTTGTGAAAGAATCACGCTCCTTTTAACTGTGACTCCCTTGCAAACTCTGCATACCGGATCCATTGATCACAACACATCGCTGGCCACGCACATCCAGCTATATATCGAGGTTTTAAAGTACAACCAATGTTCAATCCAAACTCGTATAATGGGAACATCTCCATATAAATTTAACTAAATGTAGAGATATTCCCAATGTATAGATGGCTTGCAGGAGATCCGGGCTCCGATGCCATGGGTCCACGCTTTTAGGTAGGTCGCAAGAGTATGCCGCCAACAGAAGATTTTAATTTATTATATGTCGCATGTTGTGGGGAGAGTTTAATGTGAATTAAGATACAGCCTCTATCTCTCGACTAAGAAACGTCAAGCCGGCATGGAGAGATAAGGTACAATAGTACTTCTCCACTTCAAAAGCCCTAATGCATTTGGGGGTGGGGGACTAGCTTGCACACAGACATAGTTGCATCTCACCTGTCCAAAATTTGTCATTCAAATTGACCTCTCCCTTCCTAAAAAGTAAATCCAGAGAATCAAATTTTGGCAAAAGTAAGTTCAACTGTTTAATAAGGCTACAAAATACAAATTACCCATGTAAAACATCAAACCTGACGACCAAGTAAAACCCATTCTCTCATGAAGCAAGGCTTTACTTGTCAATCAGGGAACCCAAAGACACCAAGGTTAATGCTTTCCTTCTCCAACTTTGTATTGCTTTGAGGATACTGCCGAGATAAATATAGGTTCTACTTCAAAATGAACAAACTCAGGTAGATATTTTCCACATATAGGTCCTGTACCCGATAGACACGAGGCAAAGCTCCCAAAGCATGTTGGGAATGCTTAGCGGATTCACTTTCGATCCAGGGATCTCGGACCAGTTTACAGATATCTCTATCATACGGATGCCAAAATGTTTACACAAGTAGACTAACTCAACATCAAAGCACCACCTGCATATGATAGATGTAGTAAGTTCACAATCTCAATCAAATAAATCATAAAGCAGAAAACACATACAGATAGCAACTTTGTTGCAAAAACCTGAAGAGAAAAAGGAAAAAGAAAAAAGAAAAAAGAAAAATACGCTAGGGTAACCAGACATGTTCTGTTAATTCTACTTTCTTCCAAGTAGCTGTAAGCAGTGATTTCAGTCATATGGCATACAGGAATTTCCTGTACCTGAAGCATGTCACCAACCTTAACGCATGAAGCACAAACCTCATGAGCATACTATTTTCTTCATAAACAAATAAACAATAATCTTACTATATAAACTATTGACCAATATGGTTATGGGAAATATTTGGCTCCCACCAGGTCGCAGGTACTCCACCTATGACCAGTGGATGTTGAAGCCACATCATCCAACATTTTAAAATTTTCAACACAAGAAAGTGTGGCTTTAACATCCACCAGTTGTAGGCAGAAGTACCTACCACCGGATAAGAGCTAAATATTTCACTATGGTTCTTAACTTCTTATCTCACTCCATCATTACCAAGGTTTTAAACAGCTAATATGAGTAGAAGTTGAATTAGGGCATTTTCAAGCAATGTTCTTGCCATATCTGGTAACACAAGATGTGGCCGGTTGTCAATATGGCAAGTTTGCAGAACCCTTTTCAATCAAAAGGAATGGTCAAGTGGACAAGAGAGTTTGTTCAGATGATGGCAGCTCTCACAAATATACCTATTGCTAGATAATTGGTCCAAGGTTCAAAGTATCGACACGTATCGGCCAATATGTATCATGCAGATGGCTTCCCGATACGCCCCTCCAGGGGTTGTATCAGGTCAGACACTGGTTCAGAGGGTAGCCAGGCCTTAAACCGACCACTCTGAACCGGTTTCAAAAAAAATAAATAAAACCTAAAAAAAGGTACCAATACAGGTCGATACGCCTTTTGAACCTTGAATTGGCCATTCTCAACCTAACCATTGAAGACAACTCTGCAAATGCTTTAAAATGGTTAGAGAAAAAGGAAGGCAGCCCATGGAGACTTGATCATTTTTTGGCAGTGGCTAGAGATTTATTGGATCTCATGAATGCAAACTTGCTCTAGATTCCAAGGGATCTAAACTCAGTAGCAGATGGCCTAGAAAAGCGTGGTGCCCATTTGGATGATTTAATTTTTTTTTTGGTATTTGGTGATACACACCACACTTATAATCCCTAAAATCGGTGGTCGCAGTAATCGAATCCACGTCTATGGAGTGAACCAGCTAACATACCAACTGAGCCACCCTTCAGTTGGCTCCATAAATTTATATTTGACAATGGTACTTTGAAGAGCTCTAACACTTTCTACTACGTATTTATATAACCATGTGAAGTCAGAAGCTTCCCTACCACATAAAGGAATCTTGTTGCCTGCCCAGTCTGCTCAGATAAAGAACTCTCTGTATTGGCAATATACTGAACCTTGCAGTTCACATCAACCTATTCCAACCCTGGGTTCGTGCTTTTGTTCAATTAATAACATCCCTCTATTTTTTAATTTAAAACTTTCTCATAAAAGATACATTCGTTATTTAGAAAAGCTCACTTAACAACCCTACTAGCAAACCCACTCTCTACACGTCTGTGTGTAATCTATGCTACATCGACAAATTGGAAGGATATGATCTGCCTTATGGCCTTTGAAATCATGATAATTACTCAACTTTTGGGGTCTACTTGATACATTTTTTATCTATTCTAACTCCATTATGAAGCACTTAATTCATATATGAATATTTTTATTTTACAATGTAAATTATATATTTTATGTATACCTTTTTGTACCTCCACAAACTTATATTCCCGTGGCCCTTCTTTTAAACCTTCACAACAACTGTGACAGAATGGTGCTTACATTAATTTTGAAAACTTAGATCCTATAAGGCCTTTTAGTCATAATTAATGACTGCTTTTTTATTCCCCTGTTTCTTAACTATTTTTATTTTTTTAAGAAAGGAAAATTTATGGATTTAGTTTCCTGAAACTTCTGCAGCACATCAGCAACACTGCAAATAGCTACTTCCATTGACCAAATTTTCTAGTTAGACAAATATGTAGAAGCAACTCTCTACATGTTAAGTTGACAGAATAGAAAGATCCTCTTTTTAAGAGATATGGTCTGTGTCAAATTGTTGACAGAAATGAAATATTTCTATTTGCCTGCTATAGATTCAGATTAGGCATGATCAAACTTTCAAGTTTCATTGCAGTTTAGCAATTTATAAAATTTCACACGATTTACCATCCAGATTATAGAAAACACAAAATCTCTCCAGAGGGTAAGAGCGAAACATAGGTATCAATTGAAGTCATTGTGTTAAGTTTTATCCATGGTTCAGGTCAAGGTTTAAAATTTTGATACGTAACAGGCCGTATCGGCCGATACGTATCGTATTGGGGGCTTCCCGATATGCCCCTACAGGGGGTGTTTTGGGGTTTAACCTCGTTCAGGGGATAGACAGGCCTTAAACCGACCCCCCTCTGAACCAGGTTTAAAAAAAAACTAAAAAAATAGGAGAAATGAGCCTCGGTACAGACCGATACGCCCCTACCGGCGTATCAGCCATATCGATATTTTGAACCTTGGTTCAGGTGAATATATGTACAGCTGCATCATTTATTAAATGGAAAACTTGTTGAGATTTAGTATGATTCAGTTATACTCAAGCAACAGATAAAGTAAACAAGAAACGCCCAAGCATATTTCAAAATGGAAGAAAAACCCAGTCCACATCAGTATGTAAATTCTTAAAGATACCTTTTCAAACGGATGTTCGAGAAAAGTTTCCTCGCTGCTGCCCTAGTAAACATCTTAAAGCCACACTGCAATACATGCAATGAGTTCATGTCAAGGAAAACAATAGAATAAGCACCTCAGAGTCTGCCTGTTGGCTTCAACTAAGAATTAAACATCATTGGGAACCAGTTCTATTTTTACCAATGTGGTTAGGTAATAACTAGTTTTTTGGGCCTCTCAAGTTGATTTAATGGCTAGCTGGTGCCAAGGCACTGATTAGTTGATGAGAAAAAGAAATTTTCTAAATTTAAGATACTGATGCAATCTCATAAATAAGTTAATGTAGATTTGCAAGAAAAGAATGATATTGAGGAGAAAGAAACGCTAGAATTTTCCAAGATAAAGAGAGGTCCTTTACAGAAGTGAAGGAATGTATCTTAACCAGGACTATCCATTGGTTGAAATCCTTGGCTTCTTTCAGCTCTTTTTCATTTGATGACATCTGGAGAAATTAGGCCACAGTTGCACACACTCCGGTTAGGAAAACCAGAGCCACTATAGTTTGGGTAACTCCCCCAGAAGGTTTTTTTAAACTGAATTTTGACGGAAGCAGCCAGGGTAACCCAGGACCATCTGGCATTGGAGGAGTATTGAGAAATGAAAATGGCAACATCATATCCTTATTCTCAGGCCCGATAGGGATAGGGGACTCTACAAGAGCTGAGATATTGGCTGCAGTACAGGAAATTCAGATTGCTAATCAACTAGGAGTGGAGAACCTATCGATTGAAGGGGATTCTAAGGTGATTATAGGCTGGCAGTCAAATCCAGACTCAGTTGTTTGGAGTTATATCTCATCAAAAAAGTTAAATGTTTAACAAGGCACATAACATGTAGATATCAGTGGGTGGGTAGGGAGGCAAATGCTTTGGCTGACCATCTTGCTAAACAGGGGTCTACTAGGGACCATTTATTCTGGGCAGCATTGTAATTTTATTTCTGATCTTTTGTAACGGTTAGGGGAGGCTGCATCTCGTGCCACTCCAAGGGATTCTTGTAAAATCTTATTCCTATTGTTTAATGAAATCATTTTCAATTATCAAAAAAAAAAAAAAACATTTAGTTTACAGTCTCTGTTTTGCAAACATAAAAAAAGTTAGGCCTATCCTAGATAGGGAATTGCAGCCTTTGTTTTCCAAAGAGAAAGTTGCAGCCTTTTATTTGATTCCCCCTTTGTTTATGGCAACTCGATACCAACACACCACTCATCAGAAGAAAAAAGAACCCCACTACTACCTTATTTTTTGTTTTATATCTTTTTTTTTATTTTATGTGCCAACAGCCAGTCATGTTCCATCACAACTATGCAAATAATTGAAGATAAAAATAAACAAATGAAGCTCTGAAATGACTTTGTGATTGACTGGGATAACAAGTCAACTTACTTGATGCTTAGTTGTCTTATGCAACTGTATCATGAATACTGACCAACTAGTTAGTAATTGATTGATGACTAGTTGACATTTTAGTAACACTGTCGGGAACATGCACAGTTAAGTACCTGTGTATCACGAATTCCTCGACCAGCAGTCAAGAGAACTACAGCATGGAAGCCCTTCATAAGAAAATTCCGATACCACTTCCGCTGAAACATTAAGTGAACACCTCTTCTAAGAAAAAGAATTGAAAGGTAAATAAAAAAAGATGTATATAGGGAAATAAATGAAATTAATGACTAAACTGTAGCCAGAGCCTTCTCCTCAAGATGTGCACGAGAACCAAATGCAACAATTGGAATATCAGAGATTCTTGAAACCGAACCACTATCCACACCATCTCTAAGCTTAAGTTCATTTTTAGCTTCTCTACGTATCTGAGATAAGAAATATCAGAAAGTCTTTCTATAAACTGCAAAAATTTTGATGTGATAACTGAAACAGTAGATGTTGAAAAAGCAAGTTAATAATGTAGATGCCATCGTTGATACTGACTTGGTTTTCAAGCTTTTCTAGGTCATTAATCTTAGTTGCCCCATCAGCATCAAGCATTAGAAGTAGCTCACCACGTGAATGGAGCATTCCCTGTTTCACAATGCTTCCAAAGAAGTGAATGGCCTCAATCAATCAGTGTCATATGTGATGGAAAAAAGGGGACACACATGAGGGATTATCTGTCCCTAATTATGTATCAGTGGGGTATTTACAGATGGACTCACTCTTCTTATAGCTTCTCCTTTTCCATGGTTCCTTCCAAGAAGAATGACCCTCACATTTTCTATCGTGTACCTTCTTACAAAGCCAAAAGCTACTCTCTTTGTCCCATCAACACTCCCATCATCAACTATCACCACCTGTTCAGGAATTCATCCATTTATTTAGACGCCAAAAATGTTACAGGAAATTTTAGAAACAGAAATATTTCCTACATGGCCCCAGATAGAGGCAAACGAAGTAACATATGTGCATCTGAACCACAAACCGAGGACCTTCAAACTATTAAAAGAAACTAAAATTCTAAATACACAACAAGTCATAAACTTGAGAATAAACTGAACTGCATGTTCCAAGAGAATTGGCTCAGATCAGTGATGAAGAAGCTCCTTATCAATGCAACAGTAAGACAATTAGATGCATTTAAAGTTGAAGGTTATAAAAGGAAAAGAGAATGCCAAAAGAACATGGATTCAGGTAGTCAGGAAAGATCCCTTAACACAATTTTTTGGAAAGAAGATATGACCTAAATTTAGCCAATGCTAAGGAACAACATTCCCATTGTAAATTCCACCGAGGAATAATGCAGATAATAACAACGCTTTTAGGATCTCATATCTATCTGCTTACTGAATCACATAAAAGTAATAGATAAGATATGTTGCCGAATGCCATAAGGAGAACCCTACATCAATTCACCAATAAAAGATCCCCTCAGAGTGGAACTTCACTTGCCCCTTATGCAGGATAGATTTGATTTATTTTCATGGAATAGAATATAAAAAGAAACATCCTTATCTGAATGTCATTGTTAATACTATATAATAAATCATTTTATCAAATAAGAAATCATACTGTAAAATAATATCATGCAAGTTTAAGTTTAAGCTTGAGATTTAATTCCCTCAGAAGACTTGCCTCATAAGAAAATGACTTGTCCTTTGCAGCACGTTGTTGAAGATAACTACAAAATAAAGACCCAATAATCATTATTTGTAACTTCACTACAAAGAACATGTATATAATTATTTAACAATGTGAAAGAGAAGAACATTTGTGTTCTACTAAAAGAAGTAGGATGGGGATGCAGTTAAAAGAAGGAACATATTGCACCATATCAGTAAAGATCCACATCAAAGAAATCTACATACTGAAGGACACATCTAAAGATTATATTAGCTTTTGTTTCTCACAAGAATAAGATAATTTTTCAAATTCTATTTTCTGATTCTTTTCTACTTACCTACTATTCAGGGTTCTTTATTTTCTTTTCCTTGATCTGTACCATAGTTGTCAAGGCAACGCCTAGGTGGGCGCCTAGGCAATAAGGTGCTCATGGAGGGCCTCCTTGCTTAATCACCAAGGTATTTTTTACATGGTGCTTTCGGATACTTTTATATTTTTAACTTTAAGATTATAATAATAAAATAGACATTACTAAACTAAACTAGATCTGTCTTCTCCATGAACAGATCTAAAGCACCAGGGCCGGATGGTTTCACAATGGCTTTCTTTCAAGATTGTTGGGACATAATCAAGGAAGACTTGATTGAGGTCTTCAAGGAATTCGAGGATAATTCAGTGATTAGTCGTGGAGTTAACCTTTTTTAGCCTTAATTCCCAAGAAGAAAGAGGCCAAGCATCCAAAAGACTTTCGACCTATTAGTTTGGTGACTAGTGTATACAAGGTTGTGGCTAAGGTCTTA
>NW_010729083.1:1815413-1827226 GCF_000365185.1 Nelumbo nucifera | reverse complement strand
TCTTTTAACCCAACATGTCTTAACTTCCATCTCCCGCACCAGCCACATGAATTTCCTCCTCTCATTGTTATACTTCCATAAACCATTTTGATCTTTAGTCAACCATCCTATCACCACCTCTGAATCCCCTTCAATTATGAATTTCTTGATGTTCAACTCCTTACCTTTCCGGACTCCTTCCATAACTACAAGGATCTCAGCTCTAAGGGAGTCACCCACTACAATTGGGCCTGAGAAACATGGCAGAGATGACCCCATTTTCGTCCCTAAAAACACCTCCAATCCCCGATTGCCCCGGATTTCCCCTACTGCATCCATCAAAGTTTAATTTCAAGAATCCTCTAGGTGGGGGAGTCCAAACCACTTTCATTACTGACTTGGTCTGTGTGCAATTTGTAATTTCACCCCACTTCCTCAACATGTCATCCACAGTGTAATCTGTGAATAGTTCCAAATATTTCAGCCACTGTATTGCCCTAATATGTATGATAGCCTTCAGATCTGCTGCTCCTCTTTGGGGTTTCTGAGAATATCCTGGATAGTCTAATCTAATCTGTCGAATGGATAAAACTGTTGCTGCCGAATTGGATAGGATGAGAACACCGGATCATTGCTGTTGCTGCTCCCACTACGCGTCCACATCATATACTGCCTTGAACACTTCGAAACTTGAACTGATAAGCATGGAAGAACACAGTTTTACCCAATCAACACATATTGATTATTTTCGTCATCATTTCTTCTTCTTCATTTACCCTTTCTTTTCTTTTCTTTTTTTCCTAGGACAAAAATAGAGACCCAACTCCTCTATTTTCTGAAATTTCTTTTCTTTCTTCCATTTTTTCATGACTATGTTTATTCCTATGTTTCAAATGAAACCTATACATTTTTTATGAAGATTATAGACAATTAATAGCAAAAGATGGTTGTTGCTTGCTATGGAACCTAAGTAATTACCCTAGGATTCATGGTTTTTATTCAAAAAACCCATCACCTAGGCAACTAGGAGACAATTAATAGTGAAAGACGGGTTTTATTCAAAAAAAAACCCATCACCTAGCCTCACCTCGACACTTTGAGAACTATGCCTCTAGGGTCTACTACCTTACTTTGACAATCAAGAAATACAAAAATAGATTAACATGTGGAGCAATGAGTTCGCATAGCCACAACACTTTTTTTGACCCTCCAATAAAACATGACATGCTATCAACCAAACAAAAAACCAAATCACCCAATGAGTGCTTGCTTGGGCAATTTGATTTTGATGTGTTCACATGGTCACAACATTTAGTTACAATCCTCTAATAAAACATAAACATGCCACTAATTAAATGAAAAACCAATTTATCCAATGAGTGCACCCTAAATGACACACTAACAACCCAATAACATATGAAAAAATAGAGATTGCCTCTAAGACCTACTAACTGATCATAATAATTCAGAAATACTAGAGTAGCCTAACATGTTGAATGATGAGTTCACACGACCACAACACTTTCATACAACCCTCCTATGAAACACAAGCATGCTATTAATCAAATGAAAAACCAAATCACAGTATGAGTACATGCTTGGGTGATTTGGTTTCAATGAGTTCACATGGTCATAACACTTTCTTGCAACCCTACAATAAAAGCAGACATGCTAATAATCAAATCACCCAATGAGTACATGCCTTCTTCCTACCCCAAATGATGCAAAAATAACCCACTAGCATATGAAAAAACAGAGACTACCTCTAAGGTCTACTATCTTACTATGACAATCAAAAAATGCCAAGGTAGCCTAACATGTGTTGTGATGTGTCCACATGATCACAATACTTTCTTGTGAGTTGTGACATTCTAATAGAAAACTAAAATGCCATCAAAATATCAATCAAAAGAAAAACCAAATCACCCAATGAGTGTATGCCTGGGTGATTTGATTTTGATGAATTCACGAGGTCACAATACTTTATTATGACCCTCCAATAAGTCACAAACATGCTAATAATTTTTTTTTTTTTTTGAGATGAAAGATAAAAGATTTCATTAAACAAGAAAGGGTCTAATAATCAAATTTAAAACCAAATCACCTTGTGAGTGCATGCCTAGGTGATTTGGTTTCAATTAGTCCACATGGCCACAACACTTTTTTCCACAGCCATCCAATAAAACATATACATTCTATCAACCAAATGAAAGACAAAATTACCCAATGTGTGCACTCTTGTTGCTACCCGAAGTGATACATGAACTACCCACTATCATATGATAAAATAGAGACTACCTCGGTGATCTACTACCTTCTTAGGAATACCAAAAGAATACAAAGGTTGCCTAACATGTAGAGCGATGAGTTCACATAATCTTAACACTTTATTGTGGCCTCTGAAAAAACCCAAACATTCTATAAGTCAAAAGGATAAACCAAATCATCCAATGAGTGCATGGTGATTTGGTTTTCATGAGATCATATAGTCACAACAGTTTCTTGTGACCATCCAATGAAACACAAACATGCTGCTATCAGTAAAATGAAAAACCAAATAACCCAGCAGAGGCATGTCTGTTATTGCTACACCAAATGATAGAAGAACAACCCACTATCATATAAAATAGAGACTACCTCTAGAATATACTATCTAACTATGACAATAAGGTAATACCAAGGTAGCTTAACATGTAGAGTAATGCCTAGGCGATAAAGCACTCATGGAGGGTTGCCTCACTTAATTGGCAAGATATTTTACATGGCACTCTTGGATACTTTTATGTTCTTAACTTTCTAAAATTACAAAAATAAAAGAAACATTAAACTAAATGATTCAGTTTGAGTTAAAATATTAGTTTCCTTTTATTATTTTTCTTATTTGTTAGGGTTCAACCAAGATGTATACTATCTTGAACCCTCAAAGGCATCAAAGTTGAACCAATAATCATGGAAGAACTTAAAATTTTGTTCAATCAACACATATTATTTTTTTCTTCCTTTCTTTCCTTTTCTTCTTCTCCTAGGACAAAAATAGAGGTTCACCCCCTCTATTTTCTGAAATTTCTTTTCTTTCTTTCATTTCTTCATGAATATGTTGATTTTCTATGTTTTAAATGAAGTTTAGACATTTTTATGAAGATTAAAGACATTTGAAAGATGGCTGTTGCTTGCTATGGAACCTAGGGAGTTACCCTAGGATTCATGGTTTTTATTCAAAAAAATCCCATCCGATCACCTAGGCAAGGCCCAGGTGCTTGCCTTGGCAACTAGGCAACAAGGCATGCCCCCCCCCCCATCGCCTAGCCTTGCCTCAGCACCTTGAAAACTATGATCTATATTGAGTCATCTGTTGGACAGGTTTCAATTTGTTTGAGATTGTTCTTGAGTTATTTGAGTCCTAGAAGCAGAACCACTTAGACAATAAGGTGTCCTGGTTAATTTTGGGTGTCTCGGCAAGTTAAAATCCTTCCACATGATACCTGTGTGGACCCAAGCTAGATGTACCATGTGGGGGTTTGTTCCAAGTCAAATTTTAGTTCTTTCAGAAGTAGGAGAGCTAAATAAGTCAGGCCATGTTCCTCATTTTTCCTTTAGGCTCAGTTTAGGAACAGCGCAAATACAAATATGTTCAGTGCAAAACCTTGTATACGGTATTTCTAGACCTTGTACTTGCACTTGTCCCAAACTGAAACTTATGTGTAAGGTTCTCTTTATACAGTTCTTTTATTGATGTTTCTCTTTATACAGTTAATAGAAGTTCTTACCTCTGTTGCTTATTGTTGGAGAGATTCAATATCCTGCGCTGCAATTTCTTAGTTCTTTTAACTCTCTAAACAAGATGTCAACTAGGTTTTGGCATGTTTAGAATGAGAAAACCAAAGAACTAAATAATTTTGCACTCTTTCCAAACTGAGCCTTATGTGTAAGGTTCTCTTTATATAGTTTTTTTATTGGTGGTTCTTGTTATATAGTTAATAGAAGTTCTTACCTCTTTTCTTACCGGATAGATTCAACATCCTGGTGTACAATTTCTTAGTCCTTTAACTCTCTAAGCAAGGTGTCAACTAGGCTTTGGGTGTTTAAAATGAGAAAACCAAAGAAATAAATAATTTTGGGCATTAACCCTTTCTTATTAACAATTTGAGAATCAACCCATTATTACCTGTAAATGCAAAAACAAATGATTAAACGATCATCACATCAAATGGCATAAAACAGATTTACGAATAACTAACATTTGTACGTACTTGTGTAAGAGCACATGCTATGCACGTGTGCAGATAAGTATTAGCATACATGATGCATGGTATTTGGATTTAACTTTTATGAAATGCATGGAACCCAAGGCAAGTGTCCACTTTATATAGTATGGATATGGCACCTTTCATATTAAATATATGTGCATACATTATCTATATTATCTTTGGCCCATAGCTTCTTTTGAGGTTGTTGGCCACCCTACCTCCCTTCCTACTCCTTCAAACCCCTAGTCCCGTTGCTTTAATTGCTTTCCTCTTCAGCAGAATCTATCTCATGGTCCTTTTTTCCTTTATTTATTTATTTATTTTTTGTTAACATAAATACCCTTTTACGTATCTTCCTCACATGCCTATAGAACAATTCAAGCCAATCAATTTATTGCATTAGCATAACAAGTAGTTTAGAATATAAGTGTAGCAATGTATCTTTAACAAAAAGATAAGGTAATACATAAAAGAAAATATGTTGATCACTTTGACTGTCCATGGCCTTATCACAAGGTGTGAGTGTGATCTTGTCATCCCCAGGCAACAGTCCTCGGTGCATCACTTTCATTAGGCATAAGCCTAGGTGACTGCCTAGCATTGTGTAGGTGACACCTTAAATGAATAATGGGGGGGGGGAAGAGAGAGAGAAATAATGCTGATGGTAGTAATTAGTAAGGACTTACTTCATGGTCTCACTGAGAGCACCAGGAAGCCTGTGCTCTTCATTATATGCAGGAATTATCAAAGATATGTACTTCTCAGCAGGATCGAAGATTGAAGGGCTGGGAACCTGGAACAAATGTATCCAGCATAATTATTACTTTAAAAAAAACAATTTCATACAAGATTTTGATTATGCTTGACTAACAAATCAACTAACTTCACATGGTGCAATGGCATAAGGCCCCCATGGCTTAGTTATGATAATATTTTTTTATAGGAAACAGTAACTTTATTAATTATGAGAATTATAGAATTACAACTGCCACCTTCAAAAAAGTTGACCCCTCATAGGATAAGCAAATTATAAGCATGCCCAAAATAAAGTCTCCCCATTGACCCCTTGCTTTGCTGTTCTCCTAACCCAGTTAAACTGTGCTCCTAACTCCCATGTCAAATTCATTATTTCCCTTATATGCTGTCTAAGGGGCCAAGCGTCCAAATTCCTTGTTTCCAGCCTATGACTAATCTTGAATCCCCTTCCACTTCTAACTGTTGGAGGCCCAACTGTTTAGCCAACCGCCCTTGAAGAAGCGCCATTACTTCTGCTCTTAATGAGTCACCCACCCCTAAAGGGCCACACAAAAGGGCCAAAATTCTTCCTTCCGTATCTCTAATCACACCCTCGATTCCAGAAGGACCAGGGTTTCCCATAGAAACTGCCATCAAAGTTCAGTTTCATAGAAAAAAAAAGTGAAGGTGGGGTCCACTCCTCATTAACAATAGTAGGAGGGATGGAAGAGCCTGCTACTATGTTCCAACCTCTAAGCAAGTCATCTGCAGAAAAATCCTTGAAGAGGTCCATAGTTGAAGTAGTTATGATAATATATGATTTTAGCCTTTTTCTTCAATTGTTAATTCTCATTTATAATAAAAATAATAATGTGGTATGGTATAAAGGTGATGTTTCATGTACCCCTGCTTGAACCTATACAAAGATATGTACGTACTCTGAATATTTTTATCAGCAAAATTGCACAAGCAAAGGAACCTTTTTTGTCAGTTACACACACAAGTTCTAAATCAGCTTCTCAACTTAACATCAAATATTCAGATAATTTTGTCAACAAGACGGGTTTGAAATAAATATTGCACCCCAATCACATATTACTACAATATGTTGTTGTAAGGCCAGCAATGTTTATGGAGCAAAGTGTTAGGCAGTAGAGTGAGCATGGGTCAGTTTGGTCCAGTTCCAAGGCAGAAGCTGGAACCTACCCTGTAGAGGTTGGTTCCAGGTTTTTGGAACCAGAACCTAACCTGTCAAGATCAGTTCCGAGGTTGATTCTGGCCTTGGCGATTCCAAGGTCAGTTCCAAGGTCATATGCTGTTTTTTTTCTTTCTTTCAAAGCTTTGACCTTGGATAACAATCTATCATAAACATTCCACATTTCAAATCCATATAGTCATTCAATCTAAAAGAAAATAAAACATAAGAATATCACATAATCATTACTAATCCATAATCAACCTTTATACACATTCCACAATTTAGTTGAATGAAATCTCAATGCAAATAGAATACAATCCACAATCAACCCAAACAATACAACAAAATTAATACATAACCCATCATTCAAACCCATACCTAAGTTCAAATTACACCCAAGGATCAAAATATTGAGTGCATCATATCTGTATCAGTGGTCATGGAGACACATGGATACACCTGGTGGGATTCAAAGTTTTGGATGATAGAAGGCGCCCCTCCAGGCTGATAAAATTAAAGATTAAAAAAACAAGAAAAAGTGTATCAGTCTTATCAATATGCACCAATAACCCCCCAGGTGTATCGATATTTTGATCCTTGATTACACCCAGGCATGTTCCACCAAGGCCAGTTCTTCAGGTTGGTTCAGGTAAGGTAAACACCCGGACCCTGGAACCAACCTAGGTGGTGGTCAGATCCAAGAATTTGGACTGGGCCCTACCCAAGAACCGAACTAGGGGTGGACCAAAAAGGAAATAGGTTGAAGTAATAAGAAATGATTTAATCACTCATAATTTAACTATGGATATGACACTGAACAGAATGGAATAGCAGAACAAGATTCATGTAGCCAATCCCATATAGCTAGGTTCAAGCAGAAGGGTTAGAACAGAGAAAAGGTATAATAGGCAATCCATTACAGGTCCATACTCAATTACATCATTTGTCATGCATAGGCAGCAAGTGGACTCCATCCTATGAGAAAGCTGACATGTTGGAAGGTTTGACATCATTAGCGACAAGCTTCCTCCTTTGTAACTTGTAGGGGTTCGTCCCCTGCTTTGTACATCTTCCCATGTTCCCTCTCTTTATCTTAATGAATTCTGGTTAAATTTTCTCAAAAAAAATATCTAATTAAACTTTCTTTTTTCTTTCTTTTTCATCTTTTTCGTCCACTATTTATATGCTAGGCATAAGATCCTGTACTCTTATTAGCATAAGGAGAGTACTCAAGCAAGCATAAACTGCAAAACAAGTATGCCTGATGAGAAATGGATGCATACAGTAGCAAGCAACAACTTTTTCATCCAAGCACCATGAATCAAAAGTATAGTTTTCATCCATATATACATTTTTAGTAACTTGATAATTTTAATTCTATGAAGTGGCAAACTACTCAACCAAAGACTATCTGCCAATACTGCAGAATAATGTTTACCTGTGCAAATATACCATACTAGGAGTACCAAAAGTCCAATAAAAAAATACCACATTAGGGGCCATTGCTTGGTGTGATGGTAAAACCTCAGGCTGACAAGCATGACAATGCAGGTTCGAGCCTAAGACCAACCACTTTGTGCAAAAAAATGCCAAAGGTTAGGTTTCTACCAGTCCACCCCCTCCCAAGACCCTAGATAACTGGGACTAAAATTGGGTACTGGCCTTATTTGTACAATTATACCATATTACAAGATTTAACAGGGTCAGCATATTTGAGACCCCATGCTCATCTCTGATAACCTCTTCCAAAGTTATGCTTCAGATTTAGCATACACTTGCTCCTCGCATTCTTTTCAAGTGCATGTATTGAACTTTTTCCAATAGCAAACTTTGCAAAATATCTACCTTGGGAGGTTGGGTCAATGGTAGAGTTGCTTCAGATATTGCAAAATGCTAACATAAACAGGATCCAGCAGGATAACAGGATATGGACAGGGATGGTTCCAAGACTTTCTCAGTGAAGTCTTTCTACAGGGAGCTGTCTCAGAGAAGTGATAGTAGTTTCACTTGGTCAAGGATTTGGTGCTCTTTAATCCCCTCAAAGGCTCTTTTCTGCTTTGGGAGGCAGTACAAAACATGTATCTCACTAGTCACTACTGAAAACTTATTGAAAAGATGAGTGACAGTGGACAACCCAAATTGTCTTTTGTGATAGCTGTATAGAGACAACTGATCACCTTTTCTCTTCATTGCAAATATGCTGGTGGGGTATGGGCAAAAGTTTTGGGTTTGTTTGGGATTCAAACATATTTCCCAGAAACTTCGATTGATTTTTTGAAAGCTTGGCAATCTGGAGGCTTGAGTTGAAAGGGAAGAATTTTGTTGAAGTTGGATTCTGATGCAGATGTTTGGGCCATTTGGGGTGTGAGGAATGCTTGTATATTTGATAATAAGAGTAATGAGGAGACAGTGATGATTAAGAAAATTATTGGGATGTTGTCGTCTTGGGCTGCTTTGCACAAACTGTTGGAGACCATACAACTTTTTTTTTTTGATACTTTATTTTTTGTAAGAAAGAAGCAAAACGGGTGTGCAGATTTTTGTATATTCCCATTGTACAGATCCTTGGCGTACATGGGCTCTTTTTCTTCATATTAATACAATTTTATACTTCATCTTTTTCTCAAAAACAAAACAAAAACAAAAAAATATCTACCTTGCACAACAATATTCCCGTTGAGAATCCATGAAAATACCCAGTTTATGTTTAAATGTATGTGAATTTCCGCACGCAATGGCAGTGGATCACGTAAGAAAGAAACAAACAGAATTTGCGATAGTATATAGCAAAAGACAATCAAAACGGAACCCTAATTCGTAAAGACCCAGTATTATAATTGCAAAGAGACCAGAATTGACTGGAGTTGTTATGTTCTTCAAAAGAAAAGCAATTACCTGTTTCAGAGAATTAGGGTCCTCGAAAATAGGATGTGCATCGTCGGCGCTACTGAGATTGAGAAGGGTAGTACCAGTAAGTAAGAAGAACAACAAATGGAGACAAATTTCGAGATGAAGACTTACATGTGACTGCATCTTCTTCTAAAAGCCACGATGATGACTGCCAATGGTAAGCCTAAAGTAAGAATCAGAGCTACCAGGACGAGGAGTTCGGCGATCGTCCATAGCCACTCCATGATTTTTTACGTCATGGCGCCGCAATACTGAACTATATGGTATGAAGAGCTAGATGTTGCTTGACCTTTCGATCTAAATTGTAAATAAACTTCCATCGAAACATCAGTCATCAGGCCCGTCTAGCTCAGTCGGTAGAGCGCAAGGCTCTTAACCTTGTGGTCGTGGGTTCGAGCCCCACGGTGGGCGTTTTTCATTTATTTTTTATTCTAATGTCTGGTATTCCTCGTTTTTTAAGATTGAAGAAAGAAAAGTTTAGTTTTGAATTCTTATGAGAGCATTTTGCCATCTAATATCTAAATTTTGAATTTTTCCTATCTTTTTTCTTTTCATTACAATAAAAGAAAGGGAAAAAGGTTTCATAAAAGTTCAAAACTAATGGAATGCTAACAATGGTGCTAGGATCACTGTCCTAAAAGTAGTAATCATGTTCATCAAAATTCAACAATGGTGATGATCATGATGACTACGATGATATTGATGATGATGATGGTGATGATTGTTTTCGTTAGGGCCAGGCCTATTGGCCCATGAACAAGTCCAATCAGGGCTACAAATGGAATCTAAATATACCTTGATCTAACTTTTAGATGTATTTTTGTTTGGGATCCATAAGATGAAAATTGATGGGTTAATGAGCTGAAAACATTGATACTTAATAAGATTTTAGTTATAAAGTCAATTGAGGTAAAGTGGATTAATTCTTTTTCCTTTTTCTTTTTTTCTTGAAGGGGCTACACAATAGGGTATGATCTAGGTCTCTGCCACAATGGTCAAAGATTCTACCAATCAGTCACCATTAGTTGAGCCCCCAATTAATATTTGAATCTGACCCAAATAGATGCATCTACAAGATAAAGGGATTGAATTGGTTTGGTCTATATTACAATAGACGGGATATAAAACAACTTGAAAGGATAGAGTTAGGAATGAAACTATCCGTAAAAACCTATAAGTAGGTCGAGTGGGTGATAAAATGATAGAGAATAGACTAAGATGAGATGGTCATGTACATAGAAGACCATCAACTATATCAATTATAAGTGATTTGTTACACATTGAAAGGATTAGAAGAGGTTGGGGTAGACCAAAAAAGACATGGATAGAAGTAGTAATAAATGATCTAATCATTAATAATTTAAGAGTGGATATTGATTTAAATAAAATAGATTGGCAAAATAGGATTCATGTAGCCAATCCCATATATTTAGAATAAGGCATGGATGATGATGATAATGATCAAATAAGGAAGAAATTGAAGCTATAACTTTTCAAATATAACATTGGGTCTTTTTTGGATGTTAGAACTAAGAATACCTTTCCATGGAGTCTTTTTAAGTTTGAAGTTTTGTTTCTTCTTTTCATTCTGGTGGCTAAGTGTTACAAGGCCACGTGTGGTCCATGCATGGTGATGAAGGATGATTTGACCCGACCTATGAAATGATGACAAGTGGACTTGACTCAGCATGGGCAACAGCTCAGCATCGTAACCTGACCACGGCTAAGTAACGAGCCCATAAAGCAACTCGCTATATCATAGTTCGTTGTAGAAGTTCACTACAACACGAGATTCGGGTTCCCCGAGCTACCCAGAAGGGGATACTCCAAGACTGCCTTAGCTCACGTACTAGGGAAACCAGCTCGCTCCGGCCCCCAAGCGGATAAGACCCTAGAGAACAATCTTATTAAGGGCAACCCTGAAGTATTCCCAAGCTCGCTACAAAGTAGCTCGCGAGTAAGCGGCGCGGACGTTTCTCAGGAAGCTTCTAACTGACATACCATACCGATCAGTCTGCGCCACGTCTCTTAACTGACGGCGCAGTCCCTGTCCTTTCGACAGTCTGCACCCACGTCTCTCAGCAGGCGGAAGCGTGCCTGCCCCTTTAAGACGTGTCACTCATCCAAGCGAGAGGTACGTTGCAACGATCACCTGAGCAGCCCTGGCAGGTAACGGCTACGGCAGGGGCCCAGTGGCGGTTACACTCGATTTGACAGTAATTTCCCTGTAAAAGCCCTTGAGGCAAAAGAGAAGGGCTCTCTCTTAGACTTTTGAATACTTCCGCATTTATATACTCAACCTGAGTCTTGGCTTGCTCGCGAACTAATATCTCGAGCACATTGAAAAAGCGCGACCTACACTCTTAGCTTTTGCACTCTCTTTCTTCTCCTTCCCCAATGTTCTGACTTAAGCTTCGGAGTATTCCCACCAGGTAAATCCCTACGAATCCTTCTTTCTATCTTCTCAAGTGCCATCCGTTGCCAATAAGGAGCCAGTCAGCAGCCAGCTAGGAGTGCCCGGATCGTGCTACATCATTTGGCGCCGTCTGTGGGAATCGCTTCTAAAAGCCTTCCTTCAAGCTTTTACAGCACTTCTCTTCCAAAAAACTTAGCATTCTTCATGGCTTCTTCTAGCAATGTCGGACGAGGCAACAGCTAGAACGCTAGTGGGGAGCAGCCCCAGCTTCCTACTGTCTGCATTGGATAGTTTACCATCTCCCTCATCGTGGACGGAGTCCCCAGCC
>NW_010729083.1:1742384-1815188 GCF_000365185.1 Nelumbo nucifera | reverse complement strand
TTCTATCGTAGGAGCAACCCCTACTGAACCATCGGTTGTGCCCCCAGCGGCCAACCCGAACCAATTGGAGGACTTGGTGCAATGCATGCGGGCCATGTAGGCTCAAATGCAACAGTTCCAACAGTTTCAACTCTACCAACAGCAAGTGCAGCACCAGGTCTCCCAGTACCAGTACCAGCAACAGTTTTCCTCTCTACCTCAGGCCCAGGTGTCGCTTCCACCTCGGCACCCACCCACGAAGTAGGCCAAACCAACCCGTCGGAGTGAGCGGCCTCATCGGGAAGAAGCCTCCCAAGTCCAAGATCCAGCCAAAAGCCACGCCTCTTCTCGTGGCAAGAAAGAGAAGCCGGCTACCGTCTCGGCACCCGCCTTGCAGTCGGTGGGCGGGTCAGGGGCCTCTCACCCAACAAAGCCCATGTCACCACAACCTTCGCAGTTCGAGCTCCCATTAGCAGACAACCCGTTCGAGGTCCTAGCAGCAGGCTACAGACAGGGCCCTTCGGTCCAGAGCCATCACCAACAGTCCGAGCCCATTGAGCTCGGCAACACCGAGGCATCGAGCACTAATGCCAAACCAGCAAAGCAACAACGGAGGCGCTGACGAGCTCGCCGAACTGCTTCCAGAGCCTCTCCTGAGCTCAAAGTAAAGGAGGAGGTGTGCTCAACTGAAGTGAAAACTACCCCCCTCCTCTCGGTTCCTTCCCCATTATCTCCAGAACTCCTTGTTGTCCCCATGCCAAAGGATTTCAAGCTCCCCCCTCGGGACAAGTATGATGGGTCTTTCGATCCAAATGACCATGTGGACGCTTTCTAGTCCCAGATGCACCTGGCATGGGCTAGCAAGTCCTGCATGTGCATGGCCTTTTCCACTACTTTCAAAGGAGTGGCCCGCACCTGGTACCGGAACCTCGCACCAAGGTCAATAAGAAGTTGGGCGCAGTTCGTGCAGGTCTTCGTCTCTCACTTCGTCACCAACAAGAGGTGCCCGCGAACCCAAGAGAGCCTCCTCAGCATAGTGCAGAAAGAAGGTGAGTCCATCCGGTGCTACATCAAGCGGTTCAATGACGCTTGTTTGCAGATACCCGACCTGAACTCTGCAGTTTGCCTCACGGAAGCCAAGCGAGGTATCGCTCATAAGGAGTTCAAGTGGCACGTAGTTGTCAACCAACCCAAAACCGTGACCGAGTTCCTTAAGCTCGCGGATAGGTTTATTGGGACTGAGGAGGAGATCAACCAGAAGGGCGAACAAGCCCCAGAAAAAAGAAAGAGAGAATCAGAACCCCAGTCTCAAGGCGACAACAGGAAGAAGAAGGACATAACTCGGGGGGCGAGGCCAGTCCAGCCCTCCCGAGCCCCAGCAGCAAAAAGGGACTACACGCCCCTCAATACCAAACGGGCTGAGATCCTCATGGCAATCAAGGACGCCTCGTATGTAAAGTGGCCACCTCGGCTGAAGGCCGACCCTAGCACCCGGAATAAAAATTTGTATTGTAGTTTCCATAAAGATCACGGTCATAGTACCGAGAGTTGTAAAAACCTCCGCGATGAGATAGAAGAGCTCATCCATCGCGGATATTTACAAAAATTTGTACAAAATAATAATAGTAATAATAATAATAAAGCAGGTCGACAGGGGGAGCAAGGTAGAGACGCCCCCGAATCTAGTCAATAGGCGGAGCAACCGTAGAAGCAGCCCCCTCGAAGAGAGACCAGTTCGGAGGATCATCCATGTCATAGTCGGAGGATCGATTGTCGTGGGTTGCACTTTAGCAGCAGCTCACGCGTCAGCTCGTGAGTCCAGTAGGGAAGAGCAGAATCCTCCAAAGCAGCCAAGGACAGAAGACCCCATCTTCTTCTTAGAGGACGATGCGCGCGGGGTCCACTACCCTCATGACGATGCGCTCGTCATAAAGATGAGAGTCAACGACTTGAAGTCAAGTGAGTCCTTGTTGATTCAGACAGTTCGGCGGATATTCTCTTCAAAGCGACTTTCAACAAACTCTAGCTTCAGGAGAGCGACCTAAAGCCCACAAACACTCCCCTGGTTGGCTTCAGCGGAGAGGAAGTTCGGCCCCTTGGAAGAGTGACAGTACCTGTGTAAGTCGGCACCTGGCCTAGCGTTGTAAGGCTCAACCACGACTTCTTGGTGGTCGCGACCTCCTCTCCATACAACGCCATAGTAGGTCGGCCGATTACCCATGCCTTACGAGTTGTGGTGTCCACCTACTACTTGGCCATGAAGTTCCCTACGGACTTCGGTATCGGGGTAGCGAGGGGTGACCGGCTTGAGTCCCGCAAGTACTATGTTGTCGCCCTCAAGTGAAAAGCAAAGGTGGCCGACGGCCTCGAGCTGGAGCGACCTGTGGAGCAGAGCGAGGAACGAGTTGCGCCCACGGAGGAGACTGTCTCCATTCCGACCTCGGCAGAGAACCCTACCCAGATGCTTCAAATCGGCGCTTCCGTCGAGGAGCCCCTGCGGTCCGAACTGGTACATTTTTTACTTAAGAATTTAGATGTTTTTGCTTGGTCCGCGACGGAAAAACCCGGTATAGACCCCGACATTATAACTCATAAGCTCAATACTGATCCTGTAGTTAGAACCGTTATGCAAAAGAAACGCAACCTAGCCCCAGAGCAGTGGAGGGCAGTCGACAAGGAGGTCGGGAAGCTCCTCGTAGCCGATTTTATCAGGGAAGTCCATTACCCGAGCTCGGTGGCCAACCCCGTTCTGGTGAAAAAGGCTAACGGTAAATGGCGCATGTGCGTCGACTACACCGACCTGAACCGAGCTTGCCCAAAGGACTGCTTCCCACACTCCAGGATTGACCGCCTAGTGGACGCGACCTCGGGGCATGAGTTGCTAAGCTTTCTAGACGCCTACTCGAGCTACAATCAGATCAGGATGAACCCAGTAGACGAGGAGAAAACTACTTTCATAACCGAGCTCGGCCTGTACTGTTACAAGGTCATGCCCTTCGGGTTAAAAAATGTTGGGGCGACCTTCCAAAGACTTGTAAATAAACTGTTCAAGCCATTAATTGGCCAAAAGGTAGAATGTTATGTAGACGACATGGTTGTCAAAACCCAACTTTCTTGTGATTTAGTACAAGACTTGAATTTAGTTTTTGAGATTCTGCGTAAATTCAATATGAAGTTGAACCCGAACAAGTGCGTCTTTGGAGTCGCCTCAGGTAAATTCTTAGGGTATATTGTGAACCGACGCGGCATCGAGGCCAATCCAGACAAGATAAAGGCCATCTTAGATATGAGACCACCCCGGAAAGTGAAGGAGGTTCAGAGGTTGAACGGCAGGATAGCCGCTCTGAGCTGCTTCATGTCCAAATTGGCAGACCGCTGCCTGTCTTTCTTTAAGGCAATAAAAGCAAAGGGTTCGAATGGACCCAAGATTGTCAGCTCGCGTTCGACGAGCTTAAAAGGTACCTCGCCAGTATTCTGGTTTTAACCCGACCCGAAGAGGGCGACGTTTTAGAACTGTACCTCTCAGCCAGTGACGAAGTGGTCAGCTCGGTACTAATAAAGGAAGTAGATCGGGTCCAATAGCCTATCTACTACGTTAGTAAAGTGTTGTAGGGGGCAGAGACAAGGTATCCAGAGATAGAAAAATTGGCCTACGCACTGGTTATCGCAGCTCGGAAGCTCCGCCCGTACTTCCAAGCTCATACTGTTGTCGTCCTCACCAACAAACCTCTGAGGCAAGTCTTACTCAAGCCCGAGGTCTCCAGTCGACTGACGAAGTGGTCCGTTGAGCTCAGCGAGTATGATCTCCAATATAAGCCGTGAACTGCTATCAAAGCCCAAGCCTTAGCGGATTTTGTTGCAGAATGCACTTTCAGCTCCGAAATCCCCAGGCCGGTTGAGCCCGAGGCCCCTAGCTTGGGCGAGCCCGGAGCTCCTAGGCCGGTCGAGTCTGAGCACCGTGAGCTTGCAGCCAGTGTGGCACCTCTCCCAGTTAGGCCGAGCGCGAACTGGGATGAGGAGCCCTGGATCCTTCATGTAGATGGCTCCTCGAACCAGCAGGGCGGCGGGGCCGGAATAGTCCTACATGGCCCAAGCGGCACAAAGTTGGAGTATGCACTACGTTTCAAGTTCGCGGCATCCAACAATGAAGCAGAGTATGAAGCGTTGATAGCCGGGCTAGCTCTAGCCAAAGAAATGAAAGTCAAGCACATTATCATCTGCAGCGACTCCCAGCTCGTGGTCAATCAGGTCACAAGGGAATACAAAGCTCGCAAACCGACCATGATTGCTTACTTGGCCAAAGTATGGGAGGCCCTGCTCAACTTCCAGTCATACTTCATCAGGCAAATCCCAAGGTCGGAGAATGCTGAGGCCGACGCCCTGTCCCGGTTGGCCAGCACCAGTGATAACACCATAAGGACCATGTGCATAGAGAACCTGCCTCGGCCTAGCATTCTCGGAGGGGCAGAGGAGGTCGCTCCCGTCGTTCAAGTAGAGACGAGCTGGATCGATCCGCTCGCGAGCTTCCTGCTACACGGGACCCTCCTTCCAGATCGCAACGCCGCCAGAAGGGTAGAGCGTCAGGCGGCCAAATACGTCATAATAGACGAACGGCTATACCAAAGATCCTACACGCTCACCTACCTGCGCTGCCTACGACCTTCCGAAGCCGAGCTTATACTACGCGACACTCATGAAGGCCTGTGCGGCGGACACTTGGGGGCAGGGGCCTCACCCAAAAAGCAGTACGACAAGGGTACTACTGGCCGACAATGAAAGCAGATGCCACCGAACTCGTCAAAAAATGCGACAAGTGCCAGAAGCACGCCAACATCCATCATCAGCCCGCTGTCGACCTCAAATACCTCACCAGCCCGTGGCCTTTTGCACAATGGGGTATTGACATACTTGGGTCGTTCCCACCAGTGAAAGGCCAGAAGAAGTTCCTAGTGGTAGCAATGGATTATTTCACCAAGTGGGTAGAAGTTGAACCTCTTGTAGCAATCATAGCCCGAAACGTCCAGAACTTCTTTTGAAAGAACATAGTGTGCCGCTTTGGTTTACCTCAGGTGCTAATCTCTGACAACGACAAGCAGTTCGAGGACTTAGAATTCCAAAACTGGTGCCAAGACATGGGGTTATGGTAGAACTTCACTTCGGTCGCACACCCTCAAGCGAACGGTCAAGCGGAGGTTACGAACAGAGCTATTCTCCGCGGACTGAAAGCGCGCCTAGATCGAGCTAAAGGACTGTGGGCAGACGAGCTACCCAACGTTTTATGGGCCTACCGAACCACAGAGAAGACCGCCACGAGAGAAACTACCTTCAACCTCACCTATGGCATCGAAGTAGTCATCCCAGTCGAAATTGTGATTCCCTCGTTATGACTAGAAGCCTACGACGTTAAGGCAAATGAAGATGAGCTACGTACCAACCTCGACCTACTCGACGAATTAAGGGACCTCGCATATATCAGGACTGCAGCTTACCAACAAAGAGTAGCCCAGTACTATAACGCCAGGGTCAAGAAACGGAACCTCCGCGTTGGCGACCTAGTCCTTTGGAAGGTTATGGTACCTGAGCCCGGCGTTGGCAAGCTCGGACCGAATTGGGAAGGACTCTACCAAGTGAAACTTGTCCTCGGGGAAAGAACGCACGAGCTTGAGACCCTCGAAGGGAAACTAATACCTCGGGCATGGAATATCGTCAACTTAAGGCGATATTACCTGTAACTACTGAGTAGACCACGAGTCACTCCCAGAGCCTAAGGGCAAAAAAAAAAAAAAAAAACCGAGCTAACACGACCTCGGCACAATGAGACCCAGTTGCCTCTATGGCATGGGCGAACTACTGAGTAGACCATGAGTCACTCTCTGGCCTAACACGACCCCGGCGCAACAAGACCCAATCGCCTCCACGGCATGGGAAAACTTCAGAGGCAGATTGTCACCCCCTCAACCTAAGGGTTAAAACACCGAGCTAACAAAGACCTCGGGATCACAAAAGACTCAGTCACCTCAGTGGCAAAGGCAACGTATGAAATATCAGAGGCGTAAGCAGCTCTGGTTTTAGCCTCACCAAGCATAGCTCGTCTCAGTACGTTGGTTGAATTAAGGAATCACCGACAAGCGTATAATTCAGGCCTACATGGTAATCACTTCACGAAATATCATAGAGATGCCTTAAATGGTAAGGGACAGCTCGGGATAACGACTACCGAAAAGTCCTACTTCGAGTATGCAGTGCTAACAGCTCGGGCGGTGAGATCGCTTTGGCAAAAAATAAAGAGAGCACGCCATACTTTGAACAAAAAAGGGGAATTCATTACTGTCTCGAAAAAAAAATGATGACGAGAAGAAAGGAAAAAGCAACAACCGAGCTAAAAAGCCCAAAAAGTCTGGTAAAAGGGCACAACCGCCCAACAAAAGATCGTGTCAAGACCGGGTTTATGGCACCCGAGAGATACCAGAAGTAGTAAGAGATGATCAAATGCTGCCAAAGCCTCAGGAATCCGCCTCCTCCTCCTCATCCTCCAGAGAGTCTGACTCCTCTTCCTCCGCCTGGTCCGCTGTCTCGGGAGACAGGCCCTTCATAGTGATGCCGTCGAGGTTGAGCCCAGAGAATTTCTTCCGGACCAACCACCGGCAGAGCTTGAACCCGGAGCGGTACGAACTTGAGCCATACTCTACCTGGAGGTCATGATATTCCTGGGAATCTTTGAAGTCCCAGACCGCCTTCTCTCGCTCGGCCTCCACCATGTTGTCGAAGTTTCGAGTTCAGTACAGAAGAGTGGACTCCAAGTCCCGAACCTGTTGGCGAAGGAGCTCCCTCTCCGCTGCCAGCCTTGATGACTCCTCCCTGTAGCGTGCGCTCTCTTTAGAAAGCCTGGCAATCTGTGCCTCCTGGTCTCGGACGAGCAGCTCCTGGGACTTACTCCCCTTGCGAGTGTGAAGGAGCTCACCCCGAGTCCGGTCAAGCTCGCCCTGAAGCTTCTGGATGTTGACCTTCTGGTTATGAGCGTCGCAGGAGTGGACATGCGTCTGGAGGGCCATGGCGTGTATGGCGGTGTTTACCTGCCAACAAGAGACTGGAGTCAAAGGACAGCAAAAAAGAAAATGAGGACAAAGGAGGATAGAAGGACCACGTACCACTATACAGTGAGAAGCGGCAAGCGCGGCAAGATCCCCAGGCTCCATCGCTCCCCACTTTGCAGCCTCCTCGTTGCAGATCGCTCTCTGGCTCCTCTTACGAGCCACGACAAAGTCGTTTACGCCCTGCCAGTTCCCCATTGGGAGCTGCGGATAGGGAAATGACCGAGAAGAACCCGAGGGGACTACCTCTTGCTGCGGGAGCTCGCCCTCCTCGAGGCTAGCCCCGTCGGCACCCCCTTTGGATGGAGGTGATAGACTTCGGGCGGCGGAGAGGTGAAGCCCGGCTCAGCAGACCTGAACTCAGTACCCCTAGAGGGGGGAGTCTGGTCGGGGCATGACCTCTTTACTTTGCGCCTCTGGTTGCTTGACAGAAGACGACACGAATCAACACCAGACATGATGGCTGCCAAGAAGAAACCATAAGGTATTAGTTCGGTAAGAATAAAGTATATGTATATACACAACATTGTGACAAGGTACTACGCGACCTAAAGAGGCAACCTACCCAGGCTCAGGCCGGCCTGCACGAGCTTCTCCTCGGTCAAGTAATCCGAACAGAGGAAGCCAACTGATGCCCAGGACAGCATCGTTTTTTGAGTATCAGGGTCCAGCTCGACCCCGGAGTCATGAATGGCGCCCCTCCAAGAAGTAGGGAAGGGCCACCCCTCAGGGTTGCGGACCAAAAAATAATCCCGCTTCCAGGCGGGAATTTTATTCGGAAGCTCATATAAGAGCTTGTAACCACGGCGGGGAGAGAAGTAGTAGAGACGCCTCTCCGGTAGAGCCCCGGGAGTGGCATTTTTTATACAGAGGATAGCAGAAAAATGTCGAGGTTCAAAGGAAGACAGTGTTCACAACACAAGGATATAGTCCCAACCATGTTTCAAATGACATTGGGATGAAGTTGATCGATAGTGATGTTGAAGTGGTTTAGCACTTCCACTATCAAGGGGTGCAGGGGGAGACGCAGGCCAGCCTCGAGCTGCTCCTGATAGATAACTATCTCGTTGGGACCATGCTCCCACGGAAAGTTACCGGTGGGAAGGCAATAAACAAGGTCCCTGGGGAGGTGGAAATAGTTGATTAAAGACCTAAGCCTCCCCTCTGTCATAGAGGAAGGGCCGAAAGTATCGGGCTCCCTTCCCTGGGAAGTGGAGTCTCCGTCGCCGGAGGTCTCCCGGGCCCCCGGGGAGCATCATCACCCTGGCCACCGCCCTGGTGGCGACTATGGTACGGGTACCCTGACGTGACTGAGTGATCGAGACTCACCGAAAAGGACGGGATGAAGTAAAGTGAGGAACTTGAGTAGACTTGACAGATGCGCGACCTCAGAATCCGAAGACAGCAAGATGGCATGAGAGAGTGAGACCTAAAGGGCCCTCCTATTTATATACTCCGCACCTCCAAATCAACGGCCCGGATTAAGGCAGATCGGACGGTTCGCAGGTGTGCTGACCGCACGCCTTCTGAAACTGAAAAGCGATTGATTGCACGTCTCCCATGATTGAGGTAATGACGACTGCACGACATCCGGAGTTAAAAGCCACCTTAGCACATTTTTGGAATACGAAAGGTCAGAAAATCTCCCGATTCCCGCGAACGCATTTAATGTGAGCAATCAATCAAGTTTGAATTTCGGTCAAATCAGTCCATCATACTTCATGAACTCCTTGCACTAAGGCAACACTCTTAGCTCGAGGAGTGGGGGGGGGCAATTGATGGAGGATGATTTGACCTGACCTATGAAATGATGACACGTGGACCTGACTCCGCATGGGCAACAGCTCAACATCGTAGCTCGACAACGGCTAAGTAACGAGCCCATAAAGCAACTCACTATATCATAGTTCGCTGTAGAAGTTCACTACAACACGAGCTCCGGGTTCCCTGAGCTACCCAGAAGGGGATACTCCAAGACTGCCTTAGCTCGCGTACTAGGGAAACCAGCTCGCTCCAGCCCCCGAGCGGATAAGACCCCAGAGAACAACCTTAGTATGGGCAACCCCGAAGTAATCCCAAGCTCGCTACAAAGTAGCTCGCGAGTAAGCGGCGCGGACGTTTCTCAGGAAGCTTCTACCTGACATACCGTACTGATCAGTTTGCGCCACGTCTCTTAACTGACGGTGCAGTCCCTGTCCTTTCGACAGTCTGCACCCATGTCACTCATCCAAGCGAGAGGTACGTTGCAACGATCACCTGAGCAGCCCTGGCAGGTAACGGCTGCGGCAGGGGCCCAGTGGCGGTTACACTCGATTTGACAGTAATTCCCCTATAAAAGCCCTTGAGGCAAAAGCGAAGGGCTCTCTCTCAGACTTTTGAATACTTCCGCATTCATATACTCAACCTGAGTCTTGGCTTGCTCGCGAGCTAATCTCTCGAGCACATTGAAAAAGCGCGACCTACACTCTTAGCTTTTGCACTCTCTTTCTTTTCCTTCCCCAATGTTCTGACCTAAGCTTCGGAGTATTCCCACCGGGTAAATCCCTGGGAATCCTTCTTTCCATCTTCTCAGGTGCCGTCCGTTACCAACAAGGAGCCAGTCAGCAGCCAAGTAAGAATGCTCGGATCGTGCCACATCACATGGTATGAAAGACCAATTCAAATCCTAGTGAAATAGTGGAGTTATCTTTACTTAACTACCTAGTTGTTATCCAGTTTATCTTCTTGTAGCTATTATCTCTTTTGGTTACTCATTTATAGGAGTTTGTTATTGTAATTAGTTTAAATTTCCTTCCCTATAGCAATGAAGGTATCTCATTGTTCCGTTGATTCAAACCTTATCATTGGGAGTTGTGGGTTGCCTCGAACTAACCCAACTCTAGTCTGCCTTCTAGTAACAAGATAGGGAAGCACAAGAAATCTGTTATTAAGAAAGGCTCACCGGTCATCCATTCCGGCTAGTCTTCTCTCCTCAACAGACCCATCACATGATCAATCTCACAGGCCTATAACACGTTGGTATCAGAGCCAGCCATGAACCTAGGGTGCAAACAGAGGTTCTCTCAGATCAAAGGGGAGATGGGGACATTAGTGACAGGCCATGAGCAGCTGATGGAGCGTATGACTCGCATGTTTGATCAATTGAACTCCATATTTGACAAGCCGGAAGCAACGAAGGGAAAACAGGTGGGGGAGTCATCTTGCTTACAACGTCGTTCAACAGTTGAGAGGACAGATGGGTCCAACTCTTCCTCTGCCTCGTTCTCTAGGAGTTTAAAGCTTTGAGTTCTCGCGTTACAATGGATCGGATGATCCCGCTAGCTGGTTATGTCGAGCAAAACAAATTTTTCTATGGCACGGAGTAGTAGATGCTGAAAGAGTTGTCACAACCTCCATCCATTTAGAAGGAGATGCACAACTCTGGTTTCAATACCTGAAGCAAGAACGAGAAGACTTTACATGGGAAGATTTCAAGAAAGAGATGCATATGCAATACAATCCCATCCAATACCAGGATTTTTTTTGGGGATCTCACTAAACTACACCAAGCTGGTTCAGTGAGGGATTACCAAACTCAGTTTGAAAGACTACTGACTAGAGTGGAACGACTCACCCCTGAACAACGAGTTGTTTTTATCAATGGTTTAAAAGAAAACATCAAGGCAGAGGTCTTAGCAGCCCGACCTACTAGCTTATCATCTGCAATTGGGTTGGCACATCTATATGAAGCAAGGAATGCGGCTCTTCGACGAATGGTGATAGTTGATTCTAGGCCAAACGCCAATAGCAAGGAAGTCCATATGGCAACTTCACCCCTTTCTGTGAAGAGATTGACCCCGTTGAGTTGAAAGAACGTAGAGACAAGGGCCTCTGCTATAATTGCAATGACAAATTCAGCCCTGAGCATAGATGCAAGAAACTCTTTGTCATTGAAGGTTGTTGGGAGGAAGAGGATGGTGATGTGAAAATGGAGATTGAAGACAACAATGATCCATTAACCCTTACATTCCACTCAATGGCAAGTAACACCGGTAAAATCATGAAGGTACATGCTTGTAATAATTCCAATGAGGTGGTGGCACTGATAGATTCAAGAAACACCCATAATTTTATAAGCCCAAATCTGTCAAAGGAGGTGGACCTGCAGCCCAGTACAGGAGGCCAGTTCAAGGTGAAAGTAGCCAATGGTCAAACCCTAACCATCCTCGGAAAGTGCCGAAATGTTATGGTTAAATTACAAGGGATTGCTTTGCTAATTGATTTTTATATACTTCCCTTAGATGGGTATGAAATGGTGCTAGGAACCCAGTGGTTGTCCAAGTTGGGCCCAATTCTTTGGGATTTCCACTAGTTATGTATGACATTTTATGTGGATGGCCAAGAAATCTCACTCCAAGGAATTTCCCCACTTATTGATGAGATTGCAGGTGACAAAGATGTAAAGAAGGCTTGCCAATGTGTGATGTTATAGCCATGCACAGTGGGAAGCTCCTTACCTTTCGAAGCCAACTTCCATGTCTCCCTCATTACAGCAAATCCTAGACAGCTTTGGTGATATATTTGAGGAGCCCGAAAGCTTACTACCTCCTAGGGCCCATGACCATAAAATAAATACAATACCAGGAAAGGACCTGTTTGCGTCAAGCCATATGGTTACCCGTATTATCAAAAGACAAAAATTGAGAAAATAGTAAAAGAATTATTAACATGATGGTACTTGGGGCATGTGCATCGACTATCAAGCCTTAAATCAGATCTCAATCGAAGATAAGTTCCCGATAACCACTGCTGATGAATTGCATGGTGCATGTTACTTTTCTAAGATTGATCTCTGTTCAGGGTATTCATTGTGCACCAAGGGCACTATGAATTCTTGTAATGCCCTTCGGGCTTACAAACACCCCTTCCACATCCACATTTCAATCCCTTATGAACGAAGTATTTAGAAGGTGCTTACGAAAGTTTATTTTAGCATTTTTTGATAACATACTTGTGTATAGCCATGCTTGGGATGAACACTTAACCATTCAAAGCATGTTTTATCTATTCTATGGGCTCACAAGTTGCATGTCAAAAAAGAAAGATGTATTTTTGGATAGAAACAGGTGAAGTATTTGGGGCATATCATCAATGAAAAGGGAGTTGAAGTTGACCCAGAAAAAATCAACATCATGCTACAGTGGCCCAAGCCCACTTCCCCTAAAGTTCTTCGTGGGTTCCTCAGGCTTACAGGCTACTATCGGAAGTTGTTTATTGAAGGCTATGGCAAGATTGCAAGACCATTAACACAAATGTTGAAAAAGAATGCCTTTACTTGGTCACTAGCCGCTGAGAAGGCCTTCAATGAACTCAAGTTCTCCCATATTTCACACAACCATTCTTTGTAGAATGTGATGCTTCTGGAACGGGTATAGGGCTGTATTAATGAAGAACAGGACGCCCATCTCATACATCAGTCAAGCACTCCATGGGAAGAACTCCCTTTCTACATATGAGAAGGAAGTATTAGCACTTGTTATGGCTGTCCAAAAGTGGCGATATTACCTCTTGGGACTCCACTTCACAGTTCGGACTGATCAACGGAGCATTAAATACTTGTGGGAGTAGCGCCTAACCACTACAGCCCAACAATGTTGGCTCTACAAGTTAATGAGGTTTCGCTTCAACATTGAGTACAAAACAGAGTTGAGAATAGAGCCGCTAATGCCTTATAAAGACGAGATGAAATTGAAATCGAGGTTGATCCAACTACAGCAGATTCACTCATGGCTTCCTCTCAACCGGTACCTCCTTGGGTGCAAGCTATTCAAGAAGAATAGAGCATGAGTCCACAAGCGTAATGCCTAATCTAGTTATGTCATGATGATGATGCAGTTGGGCCTTGGAAAATATTCAAATGGGATATTATATTTTAAAAGACCGAATATATGTACCTGATGACTCAGCTATGATAAAAGACATCCTAGATCAATTCCATGGCTCCACTCACGAGGGATACATCAAAACTATGCACCGACTCAAGGTTGTCTTCTATTGGAGAGGGATGAAGGCCCACGTGGAAAAGCACATTAGAGAATGCCAAGTATGTCAGAATAATAAACAAGAACAACGCAGGCCCATTGGGCTATTATAGCCTTACCTATACCAAAAGGTGTCTCTATGGACTTCATAGAGGGGTTGCCTAAACCCCATGGGAAGAGCACTAGAAAATTCTAGTGGTAGTGGACTGTTTGAGCAAGTATGCACATTTCATTTCTCTTTTTCATTCATATACAGCCCAAGGAGTACCCCAGTTCAGTTGTATTTTGATCACATCTTCAAACTCCATGGCATGCCCCATTCCATAGTATGTGATCGGGATGCCACATTTATTAGTCATTTTTGAAAAAGTTGTTTCAGCTTTATGGTACCATCCCAAACAGATGAACAAACTGACGTAACCAATCACACCTTTGAGATGTATTTACAATGTTTTGTGGACTCACAACCCAACACATGGGTCAAATGGCTTGCATGAGCCGAATTCTGCTATAATACTAGCTATCATACAGCCATCAAACGATCACCATTTGACGCTATATACGAAAGACCAGCCCCCACTCTAATTCCCTACACATGGCACAACTATCGATGCTTCAGTAGAGGAAGCATTACTAGAACGGGGCACTGCAGTTCATGAGCTTCAAAAACATCTCAAGGTAGCCCATGTTAGAATGGAAAGAATTCATGAAAAGGGGCATCAGGATCAACAATTTGAAGTGGGGGAATGGGTATTTATGTAAAACTCCATCCCTATAGGCAAATTTCAGTAGCAAGGCGCCGCAACTTAATGTTCAGCCCCAAGTAACTTTTCGGCCCTACTTGATTTTGGAACACATAGAGCCTGTTGCCTACTGGATCCAAAATTCACGATTGTCTTTCATATTTCATTGCTGAAATGACATCATGGTCCCTTGACAGAACTTCAGCCTAACTTGCCAGATGATGTCTCTCCACTAGCTTATCATCCATATCCTCAAGCTATTCTTGATCAACGAAATCGTAAAGGAATTCTTGAAATCTTAATCCATTGGAAAGGCTTATCTCTAGCCGACGCAACGTGGGAACCTCTGAAGGATATGAAGCAGTAGCTTCCAGACGTGGCCCTTGAGGACAAGGGGCTTGCTTAGTGAGGGGGAGCTGTTACAAGGCCACGTGTGGTCCATGCATGATATGAAAGACCAATTCAAATCCTAGTGAAGTAGTGGAGTTATCTTTACTTAACTACCTACTTGTTATCCAGTTATCTTCTTGTTGCTATTATCTCTTTCGGTTACTCATTCATAGGAGTTTGTTATTGTAATTAGTTTAAATTCGCTTCCCTACAGTAATGAAGGTATCTCATTATTCCGTTGATTCAAACATTATCCTTGGGAGGTGTGGGTTGCCTCGAACTAACCCAACTCTAGTCTATCTTCCAGTAACAAGATAGGGAAGCACAAGAAGTCTATTATTGAGAAGGCTCATCAGTCATCCATTCCGGCCAGTCTTCTCTCCTTAGCAGACCCATTACACGATCAGTCTCACGAGCCTATAACACTAAGATATCACTGTTCATAATGATTTATTATGGGGAGAGCACACAAGTTTACCTCATATGATATTTTTGAGATTAAAGCGGTTGCTTTCAAGGAAGGTTTGTTGGTGGCTTCCCTATTGGATCTATCTTCTTTTCAGATAGAGGGCGATGCTCGTTCTATTGTCAAGCTATGGTTGGATGGCTCTCTCCATCCTCCCTGATGATTCCACACTGTCATTGTAGACTGCAGAACTCTGTTGCATGAGTTCACCCAAGCATAAATCACTTTTGTCTCTTAGATCCTCAAATGAAGCAGCATGTGTCTTGATCAGCATGGTTGCTCAATTCTTTCTTGTTTCACTTGGTCTATTTGTCCAAATTTAATGATCTCTACTCTTTAAAAGGTCATGACTTGTCCTAGTTTGTTGTTGAATGAAAAATGACCTTTTTTGGATTAAAAACAAAGTTCTTAATTAGTATTTGGGGTGAAATAAAGTAAAATAACATTTTTTTTTCGAGCTTTTTACACTATCATGATAGGGATGTTAGTGGGTCGGGTTAAGTGGAAAACCCACATTGACATAAATCCATGCCAAACCTAATCCTCAGACATTGCAACATTGAGTATAGATGTTCTATATATTGAATGGGTTGGATCAGGTTCAATATTTCATCTTTGTTTTGGTTGGATTTGGTTTTGGGTTATAGTTGAGCCCAACCTTACCTTAGGCAATCCCTTAACATGCTTACTCCTGAATGGTTAATATGACTTTTAGGAGTTCGGCTTTAGTTAGGGCAAGGCCATTCGAGCAATTTTTACAGCTTTGCATTGAGAATATCTCCATGCTTATCCGTTTTATTTCATGGGGAGATGTTCCCAATGCAAGGTTGCAAAAGGCTATTGGAATGGTGTGAGCACAGATTTGCCTTGATAGAAGCCAACCTAGACTTTTAGGCTATATTTGGTTGTAGTGCAATAGGTTCTATACTTTTTATCACATTTACAATCATTGCAAATTGCAAGTTTGGCATCCAAAAAACTGATAAAAAATTTGCACCACCTTTCACCTTAATTCTCTCTCATATAAAAGTGGGAACCACATCGTCTAGCTTCTTTTATCTCACTCATGAACAAATAACCCTCCTGCTAACTCCATTCTCTTGCACATAAAGTGGAGATAATGAATTCTAGCGAGATTCGATCCCAAATCTCCCCTACAACCAACAGGAGACCTTACCAACCAGCTGGTTGGCATGTTGCTGATTGCGTTTTTGTCTAAAACGGCATACGAAGGTTCAACGATAAACATGTAGTGATGAGGGATGACTGAAGTCTGTACACAAAACTATGATGTCTGGAACTGGAAGCGGCAACAATTGTTGTGGTTGTGGTTGAGTCGGCAGCACAACAATCCCTTGTTACGGGGGGCACGAATAGTAAGCTCGCATCGTCTGCTTCAGTGTTGCAGAAAATTTTCTACAATGGCGAATGAGAAAAGGCCACATCACTCTCCCATATTTAATCACAACTTAACGGAGCCTGGATCTGGATTCCAAAAAAAAATTAAAATTTTTTTAATCCTTCCTTCTCCCCCCACTTCACTATCTCTCCCCCTCATCCGTTCTCTTTCAAGTTTCAACCCAAACTATTGCTACT
The DNA here is from genome assembly GCF_000365185.1 of Nelumbo nucifera. The sequence goes on along the minus strand of NW_010729083.1, from coordinate 1,798,903 downwards.
GTAATTGGCGGCAGTCTGAGGACCATCAACATTTCAAACTCTCCCCTCTTGTTTTTCTCTTAAGATTCTCTCTCTTCCCTTTTTTATTTTTCTTTCCCCCGCTTTTCTCTCTCCCTCCTCCTTCGTTCTCCTTCAACCACAACTGTCACCACCAAAAATGATACTATCACCAATGGTGCCTCAATGTCTCTCTTCAATTTTACAACATTCACCTTAACTGCCTTTCCAAGTTCCTCTTTCTTTACTATCTCTTCCCCTCCTCCGTATCTTCTGATTTCACATAAGAAATTCTAAGTTGGCCAAAAAAAAGTAGAAAGACCCTCTTCCCTATCTTTTGCATAACCTGTAGTTAGGTACAAAGACCCTCTTTGTTAATTGTCGCCCATTTATTTATGGGAAAAGTACGGATAGACCCAATGCAGATTTATAATTTCCACTGGAGAGCTATAAACATTCAAAATGTCAACAAACTACACTCTATGCATCAATGCCCGCCCGTGAATTGGCATCAATTCCAAGCTAACACCTATCCCAATAGGACTTTTTTTTAGTACCCCAACAGTACTTTGGGCTAACAAATTCTGACCCTGAGTTGAACCTTCATTCTCCCTTTATTTATTACTTGGGGAGTCAATTAAACTTTTTCCCAAGTTCCTCGTTCCCCATTAAGAATCCAATTCTCTAACAGCTTTTCAAAGTTCCCTGAACTCATCATTCCTCTTCTATACAAAGCATTCAACTCGATGGCTGAAAATATGCATATCATTGGAATCATCACCTCCATCAACAGATTTTCTTGACTTCTTCACCTCAAATCTCAGAGAAAAAGACAACAAAATATTAAGAGGGTGTTTGGTTTCGTTTACGTTTATTGATGGTGCCAAATAAGCGTCACTTCAGCATTTTCTCTCTCTTGCTCTTCTGCATGCATCGAAAGTGAAAAAAAGTCAACTTTGGTTTATGTGCCTGCCAGCCATTTGTGGAAGTTATTTCTTAAAGCTTCCACAAACGGCCAGGCGTGTTTTCACTGTTACGCTGATGTGGAGCCTGGTGGCGCCTATTTGTCATAAACAATTGTAATTATTGCATTTCTCGATTTTACCAGCAAATAAAGTACAAACGCTTATTCAATAAACATAAATGGAACCAAACACATACTAAGTTAAAGTAGAATGAAGGGGCAGAGATAGAGAACTATTTTAAGAGAAGCAGGGAGGCAAGGTAGGATTAAAAGATTTAATTTTTTTGGAATACTGACTCCCTTTAACGGTTTGGGCTCATGTTTGTTAAATTATGATTAAATAAATAAGGGAGGTCATAGATTAGCCTGTTCGTTAAATTACGGTTTGGGCTCCTGTTCGTTAAATTATGAACGGCTTGGGCTCCTATTTGTTAAATTATGAAAGATTTGGGCTCCTGTTCGTTAAATTTTGCAAAGTTGATGCAGACAATGTGAGGTCATAGATTAGCCTTAGGCCATGTTTAGTTCACTTCTCTGGGCCTCATTCTCTTAATTTTTGCTCATTCTAGTCAAGAATGGGCAAGAATGAATAACATTAGAGTGTTTGGTTACAAAATTCTTGCCAACAACCACATTCTTTTTAGAATGAAAAGCCAACCCCATGGCACAAAAATTGACTAGCTTGCAACATGAAAATTAATCATGCCCCATCTTGTTCATTTCATTCTTTAAGGAAACTCTACCTAAAACTGTTGTCATAGATGTTTACTTTTGCGAAAGCATTTTTAAAAAAGTACTTTTAAGAAAACACTTTTATAAAAGTACTTTTACGAAAGCACTTTTCTAAAGCTACTTTTACATAAAAGCACTTTTATGAAAGCACCATTTTTTTTTGAAGAATGAAAATGAGTAACATAGGACACTTGTTAGTTTGGAAAGAATTCATTTTTAGGAAATAAGTGCTTGGTTCCTAACAATATTTTCTCATTCTACCTATTTTTACCCATTCTTTTCCATTTTAAAATTTCATCTTGGGTAACAATGAGAAAGAATATGAATTGAACCGGTTGCCACCTGGATTGGCCGAGGGCAACAAGGTAAAAATACTCCTGAGCTTTAAAGGTTGTTCGAAGGCTTTGAGGGGTTCAGAGGTGTGTCGAGGCTGAGAGTCGTAGGCCAAGGTGGATCGTCTCTGAGTACTGTAGAAGCCGAAGGTTGTCGGTTAAGTGGTAAAGTCCCTGGTAGTCTGAGGTTCTGCAAGACAGTAGATGTTAGAGGCCCTGGGTGAGAACCCGAGGTAGAGACTCCGATGGCCAAGTTAGTACGGGGGTTAAGGAGAGGGATCTAGTGCAGACGAGGGCTCTGAAGAGGGTGCTCATACGCACTAGGCTCCCAGGAGGTAAGGTCCTTCACTTATGTTTTTAGTTAGAACCGGTATTCCAGAATCCTTTACCTGGAGGGGGTACCCCATATTTATACTTGAACTGCCTGGAGGTTGGTGGAGATGGACACCCCTGATGAGCTCCATATGAGGGCGGTCAGCGGGGATGTTGGGGCACTTCGCTATTGTCTCTGTACAAGGGGAGCAGGGTAGCCCTCACCATGTTGGACCGGGACCCTGGCTGGTGTCCGTGGGCTGGGCCCTCCAGCCCATAATGGGCTGGGCTAGGTTACCCTATATCACTTGCCCCCCACTCCCGAGGTCGAGCGGAGACTTTGGCTTCGGCCAAGGGGAGTAGCAATGGTGGGCACCGGTGGGCCTAGCGACTAAGGGGTACCCAGCAATGGCATCGAATTTCTTGTGCCTTCGTTTGGTTTGTCTTTCGTGAGTGGGGGACAAGGTTGCGAGCACGCTTTGATCTTCTGCGAAGGTTAAGCGACAGGGCCTCGGGAGAGTTGAGCCCATGCCTTCTCGTACTAGCGGCTCGAAGGTGCATGCGGCGCTGGCGTCTCAGGCTGGCGCATAGGGACCGTGCCCAGCATGGATTTGAAGGCCAGGTGGGACTCCCATGTGCAGAACGGATTTGAGTCATTGCTTGGGCATCGTTTTGTCTTCTGAGATTGGGAGCCGAGTGGCGCACTATGGTTGGGTTGTGGAAGTGGAGGTTTCTTGTCCATTGGATAAAGTGAGATCTAGGTCATTCATTCTTCTTTAAATAAAGGCCTTAGTGCCGATTTTTCTCCATCATTTGTCTCTAGGCAACCTCGCATTTGAGTGAACTACTGCTCCTAGACCTTCGATTTTCCAGCACACCTCATCTTCCTCCTTCCCTTCATCTTTTGGTAATTCTTTTCACCATGTCTCATTCTGATTCTGGCCTGGAGTGCTGTGAGCTTCTGATTGGTTTGGAAGGGAGTTCTCCTTCGACTTCATCCCCTTCTTCCCCAGGTTCCTTGGTAGCCATCCCCCCTTGGCGGGAGGTAATGGTGGTAAAGGAGAGGATAGCCTCTAGGGGTGCTGAAGGCAACCGTCGAGATGGTGACCCTCCCTGTGAGAGCACTACATCAGTGTTGTCGAAAGGGGTCCCCCCAAGCCGAGGGGGAGGAGACCCCAGATCTCGCCCCAGGGATGTGGCCAGAAGTGCTACCCAAGGGGCGGCTAGGGTTGGCCTTCCGCATTCGGAGTTCGATAGTTATCTAGACGTGAATCAGATTAAGTCCTTGGCTAGGCAATACTTCATACCTCGGACTTACACCATTAAGGTGCCCAGTGTAGGTGATTGGCTGTGGACTCTTGAGGGGGAGATCTACGTCTACCAACACTTCCTCCAGTTCGGCCTTAGATTGCCCCTTCACTCTCTGATCTTTGAGTTGTTGAGGTGGTATGGGATCACCCTCAACTAATTAGTACCCAACGCTCTTAGGACCATGGTCACCATGCTGGTGGGGGCTTAGCTTCAGGGGGTGGAGCTGGTGTCGAAGCTTTTCCGAGCTATGTTCATACTGAGGAAGTATACTTCTGAGGCTGGTATGTACTATTTTCAACCCTATAGGATTAAGCCCATAGACAACCCTTCGTTTGTCTACAATTGGAAGAGTAAATTCTTCTTCCTATCTTGCCCTGAGAGTTGATCTTTCAAGTCGGGATAGGGAGAGGTTTGTTTGACGGTGGGGAAGAGTGCCCCCCTGCTTTGGGACGAGGAAGCTACTGATCTAGCTCACCTACTCGTGCTAGGGAGAGTCTGAGCCCAGCCCTTGGTGGAGGAGGAGCTCCTACTGGTGTTCGCGGGGCTTAATCCTGCTCCCCTCGGTAGGAGAGGTGTTGTAGTTTTTTTTTAACACGTTTCCTTTGTCTTCGACTTGCTGTACTGATACCTTCTTGTTTATTTACAGAGGTACCCATGGACGCCAAGAAGCTCCTGGTATAGAAGTCGCGGGCCAAGCAGAGGGTTTAGTTCCAGAAGAAGGCCAGAGAGCAAACTCTAATGGGCTCGGTCGAGGAGAAGCCTGTAACGAACGACCGGGTTCCCGCTCCTCCACTGAAGGGAAACACACAACAAGTCCTTGTCAACCAAGGGGACAAGGGCAAGAGGCCAGCGGTCGAAGATGATAGGAAGCCAGCAGCCGAAGGCAACAAGAGGCCGACAGATCATGCGAAGGGGTTGAAGCCGGTCAAACAAGGTCGGTTCCTCGGTGGAGGCTGGGAAGAAGAGGCTAGCCGAGGGGACACCGAAGGGGCAGCCACTGACGAAGTTGGCTCATCAAGAGCGCCGTGCTGGGGGTGCTACACTGAAGAAGCCCCTTACAAAGGGGCACCCTGGGGGGACCGCATCTACCCTCACTTCCTTGCAAGGGACTGCCGAAGAGGCCGGGAAGCCCATGAAAGTTTTCAACCCCTAGTGGCCCGTCCATGAGGGGGATTCTATTATAGAGAAGGGGGTCGGGAAGGCCTTGATGAGCGGGGCGATTCTGCCGAGGGATCGCTTCGAGATGATGCAGAGCGACCCCCAGTTCGTTTACAATGAGGAGCTCTACCACGTGGCTGAGGTACGTTCCTTGCCCTTTTCTCTTTGTGATTTCCCCCCTTTTTTTGTTTTGGCATTACTGATGCACTTAATGCAAGTCTACCGCCACTTCGTTAGCCTAAGAGATCAAATGAGCCTCACCTTGGGGCGCTTGGAGAAGCTCTAGGTGAAGGCTGCCAACGCCGAGATCAGTCGAGACAAGTTTAAGGCTGCCCACAAGGATGAGCAACAGCTCCGGGTGACCCTGGAGGATGACCTAAAGGCTGTGAAGGCTTGCCTCAACAAGCTACAGGAGGCGCTGAAAGACATTTGAGGAGGAGAAGGCTCATCTTGACAGCCTCTCCATAGAGTCCAGTTGGAGGGCGAAGAGGGCCGAGGAACGAGTAGTCGAGGCGGACAAGTGGGTGGCTGAGGCTGAGTAACGAGCGGTCAAGGCGAACAGGCGGACGTGGTCAAAGTGGTGGAGGCTTTCAAGCGGTCTGCCGAGTACCAGCATGCCCTCGCCAAGTATGCTTCTACGAGCTACTTGCACAGGATCGAGGACACTAAGAGGGTCGTCCAGCAAGTGATGCCCAAGTTCAATGTTGACGGGCTAAAGGTGATCCCCGACTCTCCTTCGGCTTAGGTTGCGATTGTTGATGAGGCTGCCAAAGGCGTCGAGGTCTCTGCTCCCCTTGTTCGCCCGGTGGAAATGCTTAGTGGGGCTCTTCTGGACTTCTCTACTTTTTCTCTCTTTTATTCTGTGATTGTAAATGTGTTCGGCTTAAGAGGCCATAAAACTTTTTGTAAAGGCTCAATACTTGAAGTTATTGAAAAAATCATGCATTCTTTTTATACACTGTGCTCTTTTTGTCCTATGCATTGTGTTCTCCCTTTCTTTCTTCTTTCTTTTTTTCTTCGCCGAAGGATCCCTGCCCCTTCCAACAATGAGACTATAGGGCACACACAAAAAGTAGCTTGTACTGGCTCGTTATACGTACACCTTAGGTTGTTAGGAGGGAGAGGCCGAGGTAAAGCTGCACAACCGAAGTGCGGCTCACCTGGTCTAATTCCTTCTAAGTGTTCACTTAGGCAAGGCCGAGGTGGCCTACTGAAATGTGGAGGAGAGGCCGAGGCAGAGCTGAAGCTTGCCTGGCTCCCTTCCTCCCGTGGTTTCTTAGGCAAAGTTGAGATGACGCTCTAAGGAGGTCGAGGTCTTGGGCCGTGGCGAATTGCCAATTTAGTTGGGGTTGCTGCCTTTAGTTAATCACACTAAGTCTCTAAGACGAAGAGGCCATCAGCCGCCGAGGTGGGCAGTGAGGCGTGTGAGGCCTCAGCTGTACTGGGGTAATTTGGTGAGGTGTTAGGGTGTTCGCTATTAGTAATATGCCCTAGCGACAGTCCGACACAAGCGCATGGTCCTCGGGAGAGGCTGGCGATGGTCCGACACAAGCGCATGGTCCTTAGTGAGAACAATCACTAAGCTTTGAGCCAAAGTGGAACTTTGCTTCATTCATTCATTACTTTATAAAAAAAATTACACTCATCTATAGTACATCCAAAGGTTCTTCGAGTTCAACATCCGAGAGACGGGTTCCATCTAAATGTTCCAAATGAAAGGTGTTGGGGCCGACGACTTGCTTGATCCTATAGGGGCCTTCCCAGTTGGGGCCCAACTTTTCTACTCCAGGTTCGGGGACCATCACCTTTCTGAAGACGAGGTCTCCCTCTTGGTAGTGTCTTTCTTTCACTTTTGAGTTGTAGTAACGGGCCACTCGTTGCTGGTAGGCAGCCGCCCTGATTTGTGCCTGCTCTCAGGCTTCTTTCAGCAGTTCTAGGTTTGCTCTAAGTGCTTTACTGTTCTCGGCTTTGCTGTATGCTTCAGTTCGGAGCGTCGACTGGTCGATCTTTGCTGGGATAACTACTTTTGTACCATAGGTCAGGCCGAACGGGGTCTCTCTCGTGGCCGTCCGAGGTGTGGTTTGGTATGCCCAGAGGACACTTTTTAGCTCATCAGCCCACGAGCCTTTGTCTTAGTCTAGTCTGGTTTTCAGTCCATCCAAGATTGTCCTATTGGTGACCTCAACTACGCCATTTGTCTATGGGTAGCCCACTGAGGTGTACTGCTGCTTGATGTTGAGGGAGGCACACCACTCTCGGAACTTGGCATCGTCAAATTGCTATTCGTTGTCGATGACTAGCATGTGGGGGAGGCCGAAGTGGCAAATAACGTTCTTCTAGAAAAAGCTCTGAATTGCTCGAGCTGTAATGGTAGTCGGGGGTTTGGCTTCTATCCATTTGGTGAAGTAGTCCATAGCGACAACGAGGTATTTCCTGCCCCCTGTTGCTTGAGGAAAGGGGCCGAGGAGTTCCACCCCCCACTTGGCGAAGGGATAAGGGATGCTAAGAGTCGAAAGGGTGGTGGTTAGCTGATGGCACAAGTTGGCCTGTCTCTAGCATTGGTCACACTTCCGTACCAGCTCGGTTGTGTCCTTGTGAAGTGTTGGTTAAAAGTACCCCTGCCTTAGTGTTTTTTGGGCTAGGGTTCGGCTGCTGAGGTGATTACCGCAAATGCCTTCGTGAATTTCTCAGAGCACGTATTTGCCCTCCTGCTGGCGGAGGCATCGGAGGTAAGGCAAGGTGAAGGATCTCCTATACAACTTTCTCTCCAGCAAAGTGTAGTGTGCTGCCTGACGTTGGAGTCGTTTAGCTTTGTTCTTGTCATCGGGTAGTCATCCTGTCAATAGGAAGTCAATGATGGGGTCCATCCAAGATGGTTTGGCCTCTAGCGGGAGTACTTGGGATTCTTCTCTAGAGGGCCAGTGTAGCTTCTCCATGCGGACAGTGCGTCTGAGGGCTGCGTCCGAGGTACTTGCTTGCTTAGAGAGAACATTGGCTCTTGCATTCTCGGTTCGTGGTACTTGTTGTAGGGATAAGCGTTGGAAGTGGCGGACTAGCTCTTGAACTTTGGCGAGGTACTTGGTCATACTTTGTTCTTTGGCCTTGTACTCAACATTGACTTGATTCACCACCAACTGCGAATCGCTGAATACTTTGATATGCTTGGAGCCGAGGTCCCTAACGAGCTGTAACCCCGCGAGGAGGGCTTCGTACTTGGCTTCGTTGTTGGATATTGGGAAGTTAAATCTCAACGTGTATCACCGTTGAGTTAATTCACCACCAACTTTGAATCACTAAATACTTCGATATTCTTGGAGCCGAGGTCCCTGACAAGCTGTAACCCCGTGAGGAGGGCCTCGTACTCGGCTTCATTGTTGGACATTGGGAAGTCAAATCTCAATGCGTATTCTATGACTGCATCGTCGAGGGTGAGGAGGATGAGGCCCACTCCGCTTCCTTTGGCGTTGGACGAACCATCAACAAAGAGTCTCCATGCTAGATGGGATTCCTCAGCCGGGCAGCTTCTTCTGGTTCATCTTCGAGGTGCCGATCGAGTGGTCTACTGAAGATGCACTTTGTTACAAAATCAGCTAAGGCTTGCGCTTTAATTGCGGGCCTCGGTTGGTACTGAATGTCAAACTCAGACAGTTTGACAGCCCACTTGAGCAGGCGTCCAGAGGTCTCAAGCTTGGCAAGGATGGCCTTAAGGGGCTGGTTTGTCAGAACCATAATGGTGTGAGCTTGAAAATACGGCCTGAGCTTTCTAGACGAGATAACGAGGGTGAAGGCTAACTTCTCCACCTCAGGGTACCTGGCCTCAGCGTCGCAGATGACCTTGTTGACATAGTATATAGGTCTCTGGACTCCATCTTTTACGTGGATTGAGTTGATGGCTTCATCCCCCACTGAGAAGTATAAGCACAACGTTTCTCTTGATGCTGGCCGAGCGAGGAGGGGAGGTGAGGGGAGCCGAGGTATAGCTTTAGCTCGTCGAAGGCACATTGGCATTCCTCTGTCCACTGGAAATCTTTCATCTTCTTGATGGCACAGAAGAAGGGAAGGCAGCGGTCGGCCGACTTCGACATGAAGCGGTTGAGAGCAACTACTCAGCCAATGAGCCTTTGAGTTTCCTTCACCGACCGAGGGGTGACATGTCTAGTATGGCCTATATCTTTTCTGGATTGTCTTCAATGCCTCTTTGGGTGATGACGAAGCCTAAGAATTTGCCCGAGGTGACGCCGAAGGCACACTTGCTTGGGTTAAGCTTCATGTTGAACTTCCGCAAGGTGTCGAAGGTCTCGGCCATATTCGAGGTGTGTATCTCGGCTTTTAGGGTCTTTACCACCATGTCATCTACATATGCTTTGACGTTCTTCCCCATCTGGTTCTTGTACACCTTGTTGACAAGACGTTGGTTGGTGGCCCCTTCATTCCTGAGTCCTAACGACATCATTTTGTAGCAATATGTGCCATGCTCGGTGATAAATGAGGTCTTCTCCTCGTCCTCGGGGTGCATCTTTATTTGGTTGTATCCGGAGAAGGCATCTATGAAGCTGAGTAGCTCATACCCTATAGGGTTGAGGTTACAAACCTCAAGCTCTTCCTTTTTGAAGCGGTTGATGTAGGACTGCAAACTTTCTCCCTGCTTCTACTTGATCGACATCAGCGAGACCACACTTTTTCTGACATCGTCTACTGCTGATGAAGCGAGCAAGGAATATACTGGTAAACTGCTCCCATGAGCCGAATGACTGAGGAGGGAGGCTAGAGAACCAATGACGAGCTGCCCCCCTGAAGGTGGCCTGGAAGGTCCAGCACGTCAAGGCGTCGGAATACCCATAGAGTATCATGAGTGCTTTGAAACCTCCCAGGTGGTCGTCGAGGTCGGAGCTCCATTCGTACGTCTCCTAGGTGGTTGTCGTGGGAGCCTTGAAGTGTTGGGGGAGAGGTTCCGAAATAATGTCTAGGGTGAAGGCGTCCATCTTCCCCGTCTGATTGCTTTGGTCGGCTGAGGCGTCAGCTCGGCTTTCATGAACTTGTCAGATCTCGTCCCTGACAGCCTTGAGCTCGGCTTGTAGCTCCACAATACAAGGGTTGATGGGAGCCTGTACCCCCCCCCTTGTCCTCGCGAGCACGGTGAGGGTCGTCTCGGACTCCAGAGTGCTCCGAGGTGGGACCGCACATCTCCCGTCTGGTGTGATGGTCATTTAGGACGTCGCGGAGGTCAGAGACTGGGTGGGGGGAGAGGCGTGGCGTCAGCCCTCAGCCTTGGAATGGGCGCTATGACGGTTGAAGCGCCCGCCTTCATCCCAAGTGTTGTCCCTTCTGCAACGATGATGCTGCTCGGAGGGCTGGCGGCTGTCTTCGGACGCTGCTGGTTCTTCCTCCCTTCGGTTGGGAGGCCTTTTGTTCCTCCGTGGTGGGCTGAGGGGTCGGCTGCTGCCCGACTCAGAAGGCTCTACCTACCAAGTATTGGCTCGACCGAGGGCGGGTAGTTTGGTCTGATCGCACCAACCTTGATGTTCAGACACCCCGGCGAGGCGGTCGCCTCCGGGGGGGGAGGACCTCCTGCCTGGGGGCATGCTTGCTCCACACGCTGTGTTATGTATTTCATACGATCGAGGACCGCCTGGAACTGCTCATTTGTAACTAAGTTCTTAGTGTTTCTGGCTCTCCATACCATGGTGCTTGAAGTTGGGGAGGTTTTTAGTTTTTAATGCTTTAGGGGATTGTCTTAGCAACGATTCTCACTGACGACGCCAATTGTTGCTACCCGGGTTGGCTGAAGGCAATAAGGTAAAAACACTCATGAGCTCTAAAGGTTGGCCGAAGGCTGAGGGGTTCCAAGGAGGTGTGCCGAGGCTGAGAGCCGTAGGCCGAGGTAGATCGTCTTTGAGTACTGTAGAAGCCGAAGGCTTATAGCCGAGGACTATCGTTTAAGTGGTGAAGTCCCTAGTAGTTTGAGGTTCTACAAGACAGTAGATGTCAGAGGCCCTGGGTGAGAATCCAAGCCAGAGGCTCCAACGGTCAAATTTGTACGGAGGTTGGCGAGAGGGATCTGGTGCAGACGAGGGCTCTAAAGAGGGTGCTCGTATGCATTAGGCTCCCAGGAGGTAAGGTCCTTCACTTAAGTTTTTAATTAAAACTGGTATTCTAGAATCCTTTACCCGAAGGGTTGGTGAAGATAGACACCCCTGATGAGCTCCATACGAGGGCGATTAATCGGAGAAGCGGGGACGCGAAGTGCTCCACTGTTGGCTCTGTACGAGGGGAGCAGGGCAACCCCGCCGTGCTGAACCGGGACCCTGACTAGCGTCCGTGGGCTGGGCCCTCCAGCCCGTAATGAACTCGGCCAGGTTACCCTACATCAGAACCAAACATGACCTTAGCCTATCCTTCTCTCTCTCTCTGCTGAGTGCTGACTGCCTCTGCGTTGTTATTTGTCACTGTCGTTGTGGCGGTGGCGGCCAAACGCCCGTACTTCCAACACCACGTTACAAAAAACGGCATATTTCATGCCGTTCGGTAATCAGCACTACACGAAAATAAAGGTCACCGGGGGATGTGCATTTATTAATTATTTTCTTTTAATAAATTCCTCCTTTTTTGGTAAATTATTTCCTTTTAACTTATTAAAAAAACACAGAAGGGATCTACTCTCGGCTCCTTTTTCTCTCACATTGGTTACATATCATGCTACGTTTCAATAAAAAAAAAAGGGAGTGATGAGCGATGGCCTCCGGATTGCGTGCTTCCCAGTTCCATGATATATTAGATTGGAGCTTGATTATGGCGGTACCCAAGCAATTGACTTGACTTTATTAAAGAAAGCAATTGACGCACAGAAGGCGCCCCACACGCACATCCCCGTGCATTTGGAACATCTCCTCGTGACAAGTATTTGAGATGTTTCAAATGCACGAGGGGATGCGTGTGTGGGGTGTATAGCGCGTTCTGGGGGTAGTCCAGTCCATCCGATCTATCATCTATCTGATACTTTCCTTTTCTTTTATTAAAAACGATAATTATTTGGGTTGGTGGGGACAGTTTTATACGTGGGGAAGGTCCCGACTCCCGATTGTCAGACGACTGAGGTGGGGAGGCCACTGTTTGTATTTTGTAAGGAAGTCAAGAACCTGATAAGATGATGACACGTGTATGGTTGGTAGCCTATGTTGCTTCTCCTCAACTGCATTATAAATAAGCGTCAAGGCTCACACCCAAATTCGTTCCAAAGTACAGATTGTTTTCTGCTTGCTCAATATCTTCTCTCTTGCACCCTTTTCATCTCGTCCTTTTTAATCTCTGGGAAAATGTCTTGCGGGGGAAACTGTGGCTGTGGGTCTGGCTGCAGCTGTGGTGGAGGGTAATTTTCTAATCCCAATCAAGACTTCTCTCTCTCCATGATCTCTTCTTTTTGTTTTCCTTTTAGCTTTTTCTATTTTTTTGACATTTCTTAGTTTTTTCCCTTTCTGTTTATTTTTGTTCCCCTGATATATGTGACGAGTCTTCTTCTTCTTCTTATTCTTCTTCTTCTCTCTCTGATTCTCTCCGAAAATGAATTAAAGTCGAATTACTTCTTTTATTTGTTTGTTTCGAGGGTGATAACTGATAAGCATGACTGCATGAGTTGTTTTTTGCTTGTACATGGATACATGGTACCCTTGCATGTGATTTTGGCAAGAGATCACCTTCTGCGGTTTATTCCTTCTTTTCCTTCTCTCTTTCTTTCTTTCTTAGATTTAGGTTAAACATATTTTTCCCTATTTTTTGGATGTGGTTGCAGATGCAAGAAGTACTTAGACATGAGCTTCGCTGGCGAGAAGACAACCACTGAAACCATTGTTGTTGGGGTTGCTCCTCAGAAGACGTACGCATCTTTCTTATAAATAGATTGAAAATATTTTTAGTCGATCCCCCCATCTCCCCCCCCCACAAGAAAAAGAAACGGAAGAAAATTTAGTGCGGTACTTAAATTCAATATTTGGTTGCAGATACTCGGAAGCCTCTGAAATGAACTTTGGAGCGGAGAACGAAGGCTGCGGGTGCGGATCCAACTGCAGCTGTGATCCTTGCAACTGCAAATGAAGAATAATGTTATGTATCAAAAGATAATATATGTGTGTATGTGTGTGTTGGGTCTCGTCCTCGTGTGAAGTTTGTTCTTTATGATGGGTCTGAGTTTGATGAAAATAAACTAGTCATGGCTTCTTCTGCAGATCCTAACTTGTTAGGTTTGTAGTTGATGCTGTTGTTTGTTACTGCTGTGTGGGTATCATGTCTCTTATTTATGTACGATGACTGATGAGAGGAGAGACTTTGGATATATTTGCAATGAATGAAAGATAGACTCCTTTCTACCGTGTTTGTATTTTTTGTGCAAAAATAGGCAAAAGATATGTATGAATATTGATTTAATTTGGTCCATCTCAGCTCCCACCAGATTGCTATTTTTTCTGGAGGTTGCTTCTCTTCTCTGTTCAGGAGAATTGAGACTGGGCCGGGGTTTGATCGGTTGTCGGTGCCATGGAGGTAGTCAACAGACTCAACACCCTTTTCCTTTTCCTCGTGACCTCAGCTCCCTTGCGTGCCTGAAAAGAAAGTAAATCCATTGCATTTGATTTGCCCTTTTCTCCATGGTTGATGGTTCCCATCTTCTTCTGCCCTTCACCATCATCCAGAAAAAAAAAAAATTGCCTTTTAAAGAATTGCCGACTAATGACTTTAAACCTGTTGTTATGCAAAGATATGCACATAACATATATCACCTGTGCATCATATTTTATTGAAAAGGAATTTGGATTTGCTACTCATACTCATAGAGTGCGTCTCACACCAATCTCTGAATGATAACATCATGTACCGGAGATGTTTTCACTTTTCAATGCACTGCTGCGATTGGTGAGTCGGGAGTAAATCTGATCTCCATACGAATTATTTTACCAAAAAAATCATATGAATTAAAACATACAGATGCGGAATTCAAATTTCCAAACAGGGGATACTTTTTGCTACTCCTTGCTCACATGAACAAACCCAACAGTGACAAATACCCTGCCTTCTCAAAAGTTTTGACAGGAAGGCTGCATTTGTTTGACAAATTTTGCACCGTATTTAGTTTTGCATGATATGGGATCCTCTGTTAGTTCACTTGTGTGAAATCTTTAAGATTCTTACTTTTGTGTTTTCTTTTTATTAAAAATGAAAAATACTGCCCATTATATTTCTCCTCCAAATCTCTTTTTTCTACCATCGCTGTTCATGGCACTTGTTCTGCCTCTCCAGCCATCTTCTCTGTTCACGACGATTTGTTTTAGCTAAGTTCTTTCTCTGTTTTTCATTTCCGAATCAAATCCTTGTAACTACAACATTTAGATATAAACCCCTTCAAACTCTTATCCCCAACGCACCATGGGTCAGTATCATATGCTTCTGCAAAATCTTTTGTTATTGTTCTTCTGCGAAAACACCAAGAGGAAACCACCTCTTTTTGTTTTGTTTTTTAACATTTGAAAGGAAAATAAATTGCCATTCTCTTTTCTTGATTTTTCATTTTCTGGTTTCTTTCTCTGAAAAATGGTACAAAAACAGAGTATTTGTGAATGAAGAAAAGTTGTCTCTTTGCATGAGATTCATATTAAATATTTATAGACAAGATTACATGTATAACTAACCATCTATACATCTTGACAGGTTGTAACTAATTCTAACAAATTCATAGTCCACGTGTAACTGTGTAACAGATTTTGTTATACAGTTAAGACTCCCCCTCAAGCTGGACTGGATGTTGGAGAAAACATGTCCAACTTGAATAATTAGGAGTGAAACTGATCACGACCAAGGGCCTTGGTAAAAATGTCAGCTGGCTGAAGCTTGAAAGAGATGTTTCCACTAAGGGCCTTGGTAAAAATGTCAATTGGATTAGCTGCTATATGCAAGGCTGCTTTGTTATCACAGTACAGTTGCATGGGTTGAGCATGAGAAAGCCCAATGTCAAGAAAGAGGTGTTTTGGCCAAAGAAGTTCACTTCTTGCAACAGCCATGGTGCGATACTCCGCCTCTATTGAAGACCTTGAGACAATATTCTGCTTCTTGGACTTCCGGGATAGAGGAGAACTGCCCAACATTGTGATATAGCCGGTGGTTGGACTTCAAGTTATTGGGCAACCGACCCAATCTGAATCGTAGTAAGCTCTAAGTTTTAAATCACTTGATGCAGACAAGAATATGCCATATGAAATTGTAGCCTTCAAATATTTGAGGATGTGAAATGCAGCATCCCAATGTTCTTGTCAAGGTGCACTCATGAATTGTGTGAGCACATTGACAACAAATGTTATGTCAAGCCATGTAACTTGCAAATAGACTAGACACCCAACCAGCCTTCTATATTGGGCTGCATCTTGGAGCAACGACCTAGTAGCTAAAGCAAGGTGTTGTTGTTGTAGCATTGGAAATGGGCTAGGCTTGCACCTAGTCATGCCAACATCCTGAAGAATATCTAGAGTGTATTTCCTCTAACAAAGGTGTATGCCAGTCTTAGATCGTGATACCTCAATTCCCAAAAAATAAGTGAGTAGCCCTAGATCTTTTATGTGGAAACATGAGACCAGGTATTCTTTGAGAGCACAAATTTGGCTAGGGTCACTACTTGTAATGACAAGATCGTCTACATATACTAAGACAACAAGGGAGTTGCTTGGACTAGATAAGGTGAATAAAGTACAATCAGCATTTTGCCACTTGGAAACCATGTCTTTGGAGTGCAACAACAAGTTTCTCAAACCATTATCTTGAAGCTTGCTTAAGACCATAAAGGGAGCGCTAGAGTTTGCAAAATCGAGTATCACAATCCTTGGGTAATCTAGGGGGGGGGGAGCATATAAACTTTTTCATGTAAATCTCCATGTAGGAATGCATTATTTACATCTATTTGATGAATCTCCCACTTGCGAACCGCAACAAATAGATAAGAAACATTGTACGGTAGTTTGGCTACGGGAGCATATGTCTCATTATAGTAAATGCCTTTAGTTTTAGTGTAGCCTTTTGCTACAAGCCAAGCCCTACAGTTCCATTGGGCTTGAGCTTAACTTTATACACCCATTTGCATCCTATGGGTTGTTTACCTAGAGCTGGAGGTAATTGAGCCAAGTCCCAAGTATGATTGCAATTAAGAGCTTCAATCTCATCATTCATTGCTTGACACCACTTCGGATTTGTAATGGTTTGAGTATATGGACGAGGTTTAGTGGTGTGTAGTAGGCAAGTAGTAAAGGTGGATGGGTGTTGCTCAACAAGGCTTGTCAATTGATGGGCTGTAGAAAAATTGGTGGCTAGTAAAGTGGAGGAAAACAAAGTCTTGAAAATGTTTGGGAACTCGGGTGGTCCTAGTAGGTCTTGGATTTGACCAGGTGAGTTTAGGTGGTCTTAAAACATGTTGAGGTGATTCAAGTGTATTTTTGAATGGGTTGAGTGGTGTTCTCAAGATAGGACTCAGTTGTGGGTTCAATTAATGAATGAGGAAGCTGGGTGTTATCCAAAAAGATTGGATTAGGATTTGGGGGAACAGCTATGCTGGGTAGATTTAATTTAGCTAAACTGCCATACTCAAGAAATGGAAACCGCTTTTCATAAAAATGAACATCCCAGGACATGAATATTTTTTTAGTGTCCAAATCATAAACTTACAAGCCCTTTTGAGCATGTGGATATCTAAGAAACATGCACCTAGTTGCCCGTGGAGAAACCATGAAATCAGTTATAGCAGAGACACCTAAATACATGTAAATGACCATAGTGCGGTGGCTTACCAAGTAGCATTTCATAAGGTGGTTTACTAGAGAGAAGTAGTGTGGGCAAATAATTGATTAGGTAGGCTGTTGTCAATGCACATTCGCCCTAAAATTGGATTGGTAGGTTGCTGTCAATACACAGAGTATTTGTGAATGAAGAAAAGTTGTCTCTTGGCATGAGATTCATATTAAATATTTATAGACAAGATTACACGTATAAGCAATTGTCTATACATCTTGATAGGTTGTAACTAATTCTAACAATCCACGTGTAACAATGTAACAAATTATGTTATATAGCTAAAACTCTGAGATAATGAACCCATAGAGAAGGTTCTCCCATATTTTAGAAAGCCAACTATAAACACAATTACATAGGAAAGAGAAAGTGTGTAGTAGGAAGAGGAAATGAGAGAGAGAGAGAGAGGTGAACCAAGGGGGAGAAATATGAGACACCATAACAGAGACACCCAAATACATGTAAATGATCATTGTGCGGTGGCTTACTGAGTAGCATTTCATAAGGTGGTTTACTAGAGAGAAGTAGCATGAGCAAATAATTGATTAGGTAGGCTTTTGTCAATGTACATTCGCCCCAAAATTGGATTGGTAGGTTGTTGTCAATACACAGAGTATTTGTGAATGAAGAAAAGTTGTCTCTTCGCATGAGATTCATATTAAATATTTATAGACAAGATTACACTTATAAGCAATTGTCTATACATCTTGATAGGTTGTAACTAATTCTAACAACCCACAAAATTTAGGGCCGGGCTTAGGCTTAATACTTCAAGCCCGGCCTGGCCCGCATATATTTAAACTTACATATTTTGTATATATTGTATACATGTTATTTTACATTATATTATATTATATATATATATAAATATTATAAGATGACATGTATAATTTATATTATATGTAATATTTTATATTATATAATGTATAAAATAAGTTTATACGCATGTTATGTCATTTAATATATAGATATGTAATGATTTATATATGAGTGACATTGGCCCGGGCCCGGGCCCGTATAGACTTGGGCTAGGGCTTATATTTCAAGCTTAGAACCCCAACCCGGGCCTAAGCTATAGCCCTTATCATAAGTGTAAAGCCTGGCCCAACCCGGCCCATTATCACCCCTATTGAGAGGTAGGGCTACAAGCAGATCCGATGAATCAGATATAGGCATATATCCGAATTTGATTTGTTAACATTCGAATCCAAATTGGACCATATCTATCGAATATCTAGTAGATTCGAATCAAATTCGGATTATAATTAAATATTAAATAGTATAAATAAATTAAACTAAAAATAACCAAAATATTATATATTATTAATAAGATGAGCTAAAAATGACTTTAATAATATTTTATGAACAAAATGAATTGAAAATTACTTGTATAAAAGTGGAACATATGACAATTTAGTGAAAATACAACATTAAGATCAACTTCAATGATAAATATGTTAATATACTTTTTAAGTATATATGAACATATATTATTTAAATCGAATTGTATTAGATTATATATATTTGATCCAATTATAAACGGATCAAATTTAATTCATGCTTAATAGGATCAAATTCAAATTCGGGATCAGATAAATGAATACCATTTGTAGCTCTACCGAGAGGGATGAAAGAGAAGTACAAACAACCCCATCCCATTTATTTTGTCATATCATATGGATCTGGAGCACAAAACCATTACAAACCAATCATTCATCGGAACTGATTCCCAGTTTGACCACTCTAAAGTCGCATTCTTCAACTACAAGCTTCAAAACACAACTTGCATGATGCATTGCATACAATACCCACGGAGCATGCCCCACAGGTGTTCCACAGCCCATTTCCCCATGCATGGAAACATCTCTCGTGCTTGTCATGGGGAAATGTTCCTAATTCATAGGAGATGGGCAGTGGGCCTATCTCTACTTTTGGGACATTGTGCTTTAGTGGATAGAAGAAGTAAAAAGTAAAATAAAATATTCAATGACATAGAGGGTATTTGGTTTTGTGGGCATTTATTAAAAAAATGCCGCTACATCAATGTCATATAGGTATTGGTGTTTATTACATATTAAACAATTGTTTGGTCTCACCCTTTATCACATGAACACTAAAAATTGAAACGCTTTGATTTATATGCATAAGTCACTTGGGGAAATGTCAAATTCTCATTTCCCCCAATACCCTAGCATTTCTTGAAATGAAATGCTTATGTGGCACACTTTTATGGGATGTTAATTTGATGATGTAGAAAGTAAAAAACGTTTAAAGTAATTCTCAACCAAACATACACATAATAATCAGACATATACATAATAATTGCCTACGAAACCACATATACATAATAATCTGCCCAACTTCAGCTGTGCTTCAGCCATTAACCAAGCCACAAACTACTTAGGTTGCATTTATTTTGGGTGTAAATGAGAATCGGAATAAACTTTATACCCCAATTCGATTTTACTTGCATTTTTCTTTTCGATACAAAGTTTTACATGGAAGAACGATGTAAACTACATTCATGGTGGAGTTTTTCCTTGATAATCGGTGTAATTTTTTCCACAGGTTGACATACCCTTTTCACTTTACAATGGTTCAATATTTAAACCGATCGATGTACTTTTTCATTGATAAAAACTTTACACCAAAAAAAATTGCAACCTTTGAAAAACTTATTCACAAAATCGCAGTTTAATAAACATTTCATCAATCCAGCAACTTTGAGTTGTTACCAAAGGCCCCCAAGTCTGTCTAAGTGGGGTTGCACATTTTGCATGATTTTTTTTAACAGTTTTATTTATTTATTTATTTTTTGAAATAATGTGTAACCTATATCTGCATGGTTAAAAGACACCACATTTCAATTTGAGAACAAGGGGGCCTAATGGTTTATTATTTCTACCGCCCCATTAGTTTTTCAAAGCAGTACAAAACCATCTCAATCTTTCGTGTACGACATAATCTAGCTCGGTGGGCTGGTGGCTTTTCACGGTTTCACCTTTGCTAAATTTTATTGTTGGTGGATACTCAAATGTCAAATCTGACATGTTTCTTTGGCTGCGTTTGGTTCAATGCTACATATTTACCCATTTTTCGGTTTATAAATGTAAATACAGTTCACATTTTAAATCTTTTTTGCATTCATCTTGTTTGGTTGAAATCAGTGCAAAAGTGTGGATTTATCATTAAATGCTTCAACTATCTTATGCTCCAATGCCTTAACTTTGGTAAAAAAGTTAATTATCAAAAGAACATAAAATTGTATCCAAAAAATAGGTACAGTAATACTCTCTTTTCAGAGTACAAAACTGTCAAAAAATACATTTTTACTCTGATAATCATTACTTTTTTACGTATCAAACAAATGCTCGCAAACACAAACCGGTGTACAAAAATACCCCGGTTCAGTGTTTGTATCACAAACAAACGAAGCATTTGTTGAGCTGGACTCAAGACTCAGGATTCCATCACCACCTTACCGCAAACATTATTATGGGAGAATGACTGACCGAGGATCAGGACTCCATCACCTTTGCTAATTTTTTTTTTTTTTTGCAATTGTTGTTCTTTTTCTTGTTGCAAACTTGCAATAATCAATTTTATTGTTAACCATTAAGTAAAATAAATACAGAAAAATATGGGTGGTGTGATTTCTGATTTATTAAGGTTGTGTTTGGTAGAGGTGTAAAATCAAACCGGAATAAACTTTGCACCCAGGTTGGATATTGCAAGCATTTGGTAAACATGTAATTTTACACTGAAAATCGGTGTAAAATTACATTTTATCGTTTAATTACATTGATATCGAAATTTTCGATGTATTTGCTACATCGCTCTCTCTCTCTCTCTTCTCCATCTCTCTTCTTCTTCTTCTCCTTCTCGCTTGCTCGCTCACTCTCTCTCTCTCTCTCTCTCTCCTCCTTCTTTCTTCCTCCGACGAGAACAGAGAGGCGGCAACAACAGTGGTTGACCGTCAGCGACAGTAGTGGGAGGCGGCGACAATAATGGTTATTTGTTCATCATCTTCCTTCGATAAGAACAAAGAGGTGGCGATGAGAACAACAGTGGTTGCCTTCCCCATGACCGTCGCTTTGATGGTTTCCGCAGCAGCGGAGGTGGTGGAACATGAACCTATGGGCTGTTGCAGTGGTTATCTGTTGCCACCGCTTTCATCATCTTTTCCTTGTTTCAAATATGAAGATGAGAGCTTGTTGTAGAAAAGAGGTCATCGCCGAGCCTACAACTAGAAGAACATGGATCTGTTGAGCTTGGAAAATCCCATCCAATGAAAACGCATCCTTAAGTCTGTGGGCTGCAGCTACTCGTTTTAGAATCAGAGACTCTCACGGTGATCCTCTCCATTTGAAATTAGAACTTTTTGAGGCATTTCCTCGTCTAGATTCTCTTCTGATTCTGATTATGTTCATGTCTTCTCTTTTTCTGCAGTTTGGAAGTACGATCCATAGAAGGACTCGGTTTTGCATGTGACGAATGAGGCGTACACTGCTTGCAACACGTCGAACCCAATCATTGCCTACAAGTAGGCTTGTAAACGTATCAAATTCGAATCGAATCAGGCTAGATTCGAATTCGAAACCGATTATGAACACTAATATTCGAATTCAATTCGATACCCGACGGATATCAAATCTTTGAGTTCGAATTCGGTTTTGATTATCAAATCGAATATTCGATTCGATTCAAATGGTGATGGCAGCGTGACGATGGAGAAGGAGAGATAGAGAAGATGATGGTTATCGTCGATGATGGTGGTTGCCGTTGAGACTACTATCACTAATAACGGTAGTGCGCCGAAGGAGAGATAGAGAAGATAATCGCTGTCGTCGATGATGGTGGTTGCCATTGAGACTACTGTCACTCGACCGCTATCACAGATGTTGTTGTTGCCTCTTACCTGTTGGTGATGGTGGTTGCTCGAGCGGCATCGAGTTGCTGGTGTGGCCGGTGTGGTTGCTCGGGCGACGGCGGTGGCGGCAACGACGACAAAGGGAGGATTGGGGTTAGGGTTTGTAAGGAGATAGAAGAGAGAAGAAAACCTGGGTTGAGAAGAAAATGTCGGGTGATTTAGGGTTTAGGGTCGACTGACTGGGGGTTTGAGGTACAAATATCCTCATTTACCCCTAAGAGATTTTATTTATTATATTAATGTACAAATATATTGTTGGGAAAATGGGGTCACTGTAACTTTGGAGGAGAAGCTCTGAGGCGCGTCTGAAGACATTGTCTTTAGAACGTTATTTTCCCCCACTCAGTTTTATTGAGTTTGCTATTGGGTTACAGGCAAATTCGTTCCCAGGATACAACAGAGCCTTGGGCGAGAATCTGCAACCAGCAAAGTTGAAGAGTCTCCAAAGAAACCTTCTGTGAGATTGTAGCAGACCGGACTGAGAGAGAGAGAGTGAGTGAATTTCGAAATTGTGTGTTTTGGAGTCTGATTCATGCTCCTTAAATAATTTGTGAAGAGGTATGAGGAAAAGGTAGGTGCTGGTTTAGAGAAGGCACCTTGAACAGTCACAATGTTGTTCAAAAAGTAGTTAACAGTTGGTGACTGTTAACTTTGAATTGTGTCTCTTGCGCACACGCGTGCGCGGTATCGAATCCCCATACTCTCCTCTACTAATTCTAAGGACTGTAAATCAGCTCCTATTGAAATACTGAAAACAAAACTTATAATTTTCCAATGTGGGACAAGTTCAAAACTGGGTTTTGTAAGAGAAAAACCGATTTTTCAATCAAGTGTGCAAGTGCAATTTCTCATATAACTGACCAATCAAACCCATTGGATTTAATCTCTTATGAGATTAAAATCTATATATATATCGGTTCAGATATTTATTGGATCGGATCAATGCATATCCAAATTCGATCCGATAATTTAATCGATAAAAAATTAATATTCGAATTCGACTGAATATTCGATTCGATTGTATCGAATCTCAGATTCGAATTCGAATTTTTGAATACCGTTTACAGGCCTATCTACAAGAATGGAAACACCAAGGTTGAGCTTGACTGGTCGGGGCTGTTCTACTTCATCAACGGAACTGAGGAGAATTGCCAAAAGGGAGAGAAGGTGACCGTGGTCGTGCTATCGTCGAGACACCCTGGGTCTAGCTCGTCTACTTCGATTCCTGCTCCGACGGTGGAACAAGAGGGACCGGCGCTCACCGCCGCTTGCAGTGCTCTGTTTCTTGGCCGACCGGCAGGACCACAACCTCTTAGTTGCTGTGGAACAACTATACACTCACATTTACACTATTCTTCCAAACGTACATAAGTGTAAAAACAACACAGAATCGGTTCAAATTTTGGATTTATCCATCTGACCGGTTTTCATTTACACTGGTGTATTTTTGTATTTACACTTCAAACAAACAAAGAAGCGTAAAGTGATTTTTGGATTCAGACTACTGGTGCATCGATATGAATATACAGTGGAGTAGGAGTGGGAGATACTAGTCCTTGACTCTTTTAACATATATGCTGTTGTATTTCTCTGTCACCAAATCCCTGTCAATATAAGATTCTATAACTGAATGAAAACAAATGTTGGACGTTTGGCCAATAGATGGTGGACACGGTAGGGTATCACGGATTACTCAATGACTGACTTCATATCAAATCATTTCTCTCTTCACTTAAAGTGTTGGTACTTGGTATGGTAGCTCTCCTGTCTTCTTCATCAATCACCTGGCCTTGCTTGCCTAGTAGCAACACCGCATGGGCACATGGCGTTTTAAGTCTTGCTACTTGTTCCATCCATCCAACAGAAAAAGAAGCGATGTTAACAAACCCAAAGCAACCACTTTCTTCTCCTGTTTTCTCCTCCAATTCATACCAAAATATAACCCCACAATCCCAATCAGGCATCAGCCACATATATGGCTAAAAGCTCAAGAGATCCATCAGAAGAGATGAAGTTCAAAACGATGCAGTACCCACTCGACGTGAAGGTCAAGTTCCTGTTGATGATCGGCGTTCTTTTGGCATTCCTCCTCCTCGTCTTTATAGTAAATTCAAACTCGTCATCACCGGCAGCATACCAACCTCCCAGCGCACAGCTCGAATCTTGGAAAGCATCAAGCGTCTTTAGTAAAGAAGTAGTTGTTGTACCATCAACATCCTGTCCTCCCTCCTCCTCCTCCTCATCAACTTCATCTTGTTCTAAAATCCCACCCTCACTAGCCCAGGCTCTCATCCACTACTCAACCTCAAACGTCACTCCACAGCAAACACTGAAAGAAATTTCCGTAACATGGAAAGTCCTGGAGAAGAGGTCCCCCTGCAACTTCTTGGTCTTTGGCCTGGGCCACGACAGCCTAATGTGGAGCGCCCTCAATCATGGTGGGCGTACAGTTTTTCTGGAAGAAGATAGGGCATGGATCGATCAGATCAAACAGCGGTTTCCGACCTTGGAATCTCATCATGTGGTTTATGATACCAAGGTTCGACAAGCAGAGGATTTATTGAAAGTTGGCAAGAGAGAGGAGTGTGCAGTGGTGGGTGATCCAAGATCTTCCAAATGTAGGCTCGCTTTGAAGGGAATGCCGGATGAGATTTATGAGATAGAATGGGATTTGATCATGGTGGATGCACCGACCGGTTATTTCGAGGATGCACCGGGGAGGATGACTGCCCTCTACACGGCCGGATTGATGGCTAGGAATAGGAAGGATGGGGACACAGATGTGTTTGTGCATGATGTTGACAGACTGGTGGAGGACAAGTTTTCCAGGGCCTTTTTGTGTGATGGGTACATGAGGGAACAACAAGGCAGACTAAGGCATTTCACAATTCCAAGTCAGACACTGGGAGCCAGCCCTGGTGATGGGCTCTTCTGTCCTTAGCTTAGCTTATCTTCTGCAAAGATATTTGGGTGCTCTCAATGGTTTTCTCTGCCTGCAATTTGAGGGTTTTGGGTGTTTTTA
The DNA here is from genome assembly GCF_000365185.1 of Nelumbo nucifera. The sequence goes on along the minus strand of NW_010729083.1, from coordinate 1,774,331 downwards.
GTCCAGTCCTTTTACAAAGAGAAAACATAAGAACCTTTCCAATTTTATAATTTTTACCTTGTAATGCAGTTGCAAACCTTTTCTTCTCTTTAGTTTTTGGCTAAGAATTGCTGATATTTTATGCCCACGAGGGAGAGTGTTGGAGGCCCAAGTCTCATCCCCCTATGTATTACTATTAGCGAAGTTTTCTCCTCACTCCTCAGAGAATGGAGTAAATAAATGTTAATTTAATTATGTAAAAAAATTATGGAATTTTATAAAACCGCTTTTGTCAAAACAAAAGTGAAAATCCCTGTATTAGATCAGTTTGAGTAAAATTTAAGTGTCAGACTCGGTGCAGAGATGAAGTAAAACTTAAAGAACTTGCATAGTTGCTTTCTTCTCATTTTGCAATTTGCACTCTAACTTCTTAAGGCTGCGTTTGGAAGATGTGTAAAACGTCATCGGTGTAAAAATATGCTAATAATATTTTACATTGAACCTTAAATATATATGATCATTGTATTTTAAAATCGGTGTAAAAAGTGGTTTAAATTTTACATCGATAAAATCGATGTAGTTTTTACATCAATTATTGATGTAAAACTTTAAATGTGATGAAGTTTTACATCTATCATCGATGTAAAACTATACTCCATCCAAACGCACACAAAACTGAACTGGAGTATAGTTTTATGTCGATAATGATTATACTTGTTTATCAAACGTGTACAGAAGCGAACTAATGTAAATTTTACATCGCATCCAAATACAGCCTAAGCATTTATGTTTGTTAATATAAATTTGCACTACAAAGTACAAACAATAGTATTTGAGAGAGCTTCCCGGTATCCCATTTTATTTTATTTAATCGAGTTGGGTTAGGTTAAGTTGAACAGAATCCATGCCAAACCTGAACCATAAACATTCCTAGAAGTTGGCCTCATCTGGACAGCACATAAGCATATAAGCAATTTTTTATGAAAAATCCAGAAAGCGCAATTTGCTGTCCTTCCATTGAAGCTTGTTTTGGTGGTTCCCCAAAGCGAACCCGAATCTCATGCAAGCAAAAGCTCTGCTCATTGAAAGAAGAGTCTTTGCTTGCAGATGTTTTGCTCCAAAGTGAAAGAGCTCTCAACTAAAGCTTGGCTCTCCCAAATCGCCGAGAAGAAATATTGTTATGAAAAGGCAATAACCTCATTGGACCACATTCTCCACCTAGCAGGACAAAACCATGTCCTCTGTTTTTACTTCCAGTTTATTTATTTATTTATTTTTTGAAAAGAAACAGACACACAAATATGAAGAAGAGAAGAGAGAAGAGATGAGATTCTAAAATCTAGAGAAGAAGAAGAAAGAGCCTCACAAGCCAGTCAGTCAGTCTCCTGATATCTTCTTTGAAAACATGTTGATAATGAAGACCTCCTTCGAGCAAATCTCTCCTCTACAAGCACCATAAGATAGTATTTTTCATCTTCCAAGGAATATCCACCTTTTTTATGAGGTAGGAGATGACAAGAGACGAATCTCCCTCTATGATGATAGGAAACTCCCTGTAGTTTGCAGCTTGGATATGGGCTACGCATGCAGCCCAAGCTTCAACCTAGTTGATAGAACAAGAACTAAGTTTATATACTTTGACCGCTAGTACCTTACCAAGATGGTCCCGGACTATATAGGCCACTAAACATTTTTCGTCACTATTGTGAGAGGCATCAAAATTTATTTTAATAAAACTATATTTTGGAGCATTCCAATTAATTTGTTTCCAAATCTTGCAAGATGTGGTAGAGGTACTAAATTTATTCCCATCAAAAGTTTCTATAAACATATTGAGAGCTCTATCTAACATTATTGGAATGGAAGTAGTACCATTATTAAAGGTTTTGGAGTTCCTATTTTTCCAGACCACCTATAGAACAAAAGCTAATTTTTCCTTTATGAATAGAGTTTTGCTTTTTTTTTTTTAATGCACGTTCTTGTTCACCAATCACTGAGATTTTCATTTTCATTTGAGCCCTCCAAGGGTGTGTTTAAAGTAAGCCAAACTTGCTTTATCACAAATTTTAAAAATATGTTCAATATCTTCCTTAAACCCACAAAAACTGTAAGAGCCATCATTATTAAATCATCTTTTCCACAAATGGTTTTTAGTAGGCAGTCTATTATTAAACAGAAAAAATAGAAATAAGAGGGCATTTCAAATTCCAAATGCTACTCAACCAATTAAAGTTGCCGGTTGGGTTTGAAATAGAGGAACATTTAAGTAAATAAGTTGTTTTTATAGAGAATGTCCTCTTAGGATTGCACCCCCAAACCCTTTTATCCTCCATGCAGTTAGGGGCAATATGAAAAGTCTTAATGTCTTACTAAACATTTTCAGAGACCTCATTTTTAATTTTTCCTCTCCTTCAAATAATCCCTCTCAAAATCAATAATTTTTGCTACTTTAATATTAATATTTGTAATACTTTAATGATTCGAAGTTTCAATTAGAGGTTTGTCATATACCCAATTATCTAGTTAAAAATTTATAGAACTTCCATCACCCACTTGCCTACGAGATCCCATTTTAATGAGATCTCTAGCAAGGAGGATGCCTCTCCGGGTCTAAGAGATTCCCTTTTTAATTTTAATGTTCAAAAAGTTTTTCCTTCTCAAATATTTGCTCTTAATAACTTTTACCCATAAGTTATTTTCCTCGTTTAGTATCCTCCACCTTAACTTAGCCAAGCTAGCCTCATTGACCCAGTAGAGTCTTCTTATTCCCGTACCTCCCCACCTTTTGGGAGTGCAGATTTTTTTTCCAATTCATCAAGTGGAGGACTTTTTTTACCATTAGTATTGTCCCAAAGAAACTCTCTTTGAATTTTATTCAACTCATTTATAGTATTTTTAGGGATTTTGAATGAATTCATTATATATTGGGGCATCATGCTTGTTGTTGAATTGATGAGGGTTAATTTACCCGCAATTGATAGGGAATGTTTTTTTTCCAATTTGTCAATTTATTCATCATTTCTCTTTAATCTGAGTAAATGTGTTCTTTGTAATTCTTCCAGTGACAATGGGGGCCCCTAAATAAGAATTAGAATTAGCCTCCAAAGGGATTCTAAGCATTTTAGAGAGCATCTTCTGGAATCTATGAGGAGCATTCTTTGAGAAAAAATTATAGATTTGCTAAAATTTGGACATTGGTCTGAGGCCTTTGCATAATTTGTAATGATTTCCTTAATTTTCATGCACGTAGGAATGGTAGTATTTGCAAAAATGAAGCAGACATATGCAAATTGCAGGATGAGAATCTTTGGACCTCCTTTTGAGACTTTGCAACCAATTTGCTTTTCATTTTCCCTTGCTTCATTTTCTAGTTTCTTTGAAAGTGTTTCGGTACATAGAACAAAAATGTAAGGAGATAGAGGATCCCTTTGCCTAATACCTCTATTGGGTTTAAATTCATCTGTTGGATTCCCATTGATTAAAATCTTATAGGATACCATTTTTATACACTCCATAACCCAAGCAATCCATTTCTCTTGAAAGCTAAATATCTTTAGAACTTTCTTAATAAATTCCCATTCCAATTTATCATAGACCTTCTCCATATCAATTTTACAGGCCATAATCCCCGAGCTTCCCTTCTTCTTTTTCATAGTATGTATCATCTCATGTGCAATTAGGATATTATCATTTATTTGTCTATCGGTACAAAGGCAATTTAATAAGGTGATATAATTTTGTCTAGGAGATGTTTAATCCTATTGACAAAGATTTTAGTAATGATTTTATAAATAATATTACAAAGACTGATAGGTCTATAATCATTCACAGTTTCAGGGTTCTTTTTTGGGATGAGAGTGATAAAAGTCTGGTTTAAAATCCCACATAGTTTTCCACTATGGAAGAAAGCTTTAACTACATCACACATTGAATCTCCTATAATATTCCAAATTTTTTTGAAAAATAATACATTTAAATAATCTGGACTTGGAGCCTTGAGATCCTTCATAGAACCAAGAGCCTTACGAATCTCAGCATTAGTAACATCTCTAGAGATTTGAGCATTCTGCTCCTCAGTAACACATTGATTAATTTCATTTATGAAAAATTTTGATTCCATACGTACCCTCTGATTTGAACCTTTGCCTATATTTTTCTGTGAAATGTGATGTAATTTCTAGTTGGTCATCAATCCAACCACCCTCATCCTTTTTTATTTTAATAATTTAATTTTGATGTTTTTTAATAGTAATCATTGTATGAAAGAACTTATTGTTCTTGACACCCAAATTGATCCAGTCAATTCTTGCTCTTTGAGCCCAATAAGCCTCACCCCTTTTCAATAGTTTCTCAAGTTGTTTTTGAAGAGCATTCTCAAGATTTAAGAGGGAGATATTATTTGGATTTTCAAAAATGTCTTTTTGAACTTGAAGAGCATATAGGTCCAGTTTGTGTTAGAATAAGAACAGCCAGCTGACATACTCCAGGTGGCATTCAGTTACAAAGACGGTTACCACTTGTATCACTTGCGCCAATTAGTTATAAGTCAGTTACCCACCGACCCAAAATGTATTTATACCTCATTCCCTTCTCAGTTAATGCAAGAAATACCTACGATAAGTTTCTTTGCCTCTGCAATGAACCTACGTCATTTGTGATAAACTCATGCACCCTGCCTCTGTTTTCTTTGTTTTTATTATGGCAGTCACAACCTTAGAACTCATTTGGCTCAAACAAGTTTTTACAGATCTAACAATTCACATCACAATACCCATAGAATTACATTGTAATGATCAAGCTACCCTCTACATCACTGCAAATTTAGTTTTCATGAACGCATAAAGCACATTGATATTGACTGCCATTTTGTCCAAGAGCGTATTCAAAATAATGAGATCAAAATTTTCTACATCAATAGCAACAACCAACCAGCGGATCTCCCAACCAAAGCTCTCGGGGTATCACCATTTCAAAACCTGTTCTCAAGTTAGGCATTTCGTCTTCTCATGCTCCAACTTCAACTTGAGGGGAGGGTATTAGAATAAGAACAGCTGAGACATTTAGTTACAAATACGGTTAGCACTTGTACCACTTGCGCCAATTAGTTGTAAGTCGATTACCCACCGACCCAAAATGTATTTATACCTCGTTCCCTTCTCAATTAATGCAAGAAAGACCTGCGATAAGCTTCCTTGCCTCTGCGATGAACCTACTTCATTTGCGATAAACTCACGCACCCTGCCTCTGTTTTCTTTGTTTTTACAGTTTGATTCATAAATAAAATACAGTCTGACTCAGATCGTCAAACGGAATGGTTAGGCCATTCAACCCATGCCCTTGTTCAAATCGCTGGATACTTCCTCCTATTGATGCCAATAAGCTAGTTACACTATTTACTACATTTGAGAAAACCGGGAAAGGCATTATAGGCGTTTTACAACTGGGGATGACAATCTCCCATCAGAAAAGCGAAATAAAAAAGTAAACACTGCAGTTAAAAATATTGCAATATTACAATTGTACATATCAAGAGCTCAATGCCAAATTAAATTCTATCCAATCTAAAACGCAAATCAATAGCTCAGACAGCATCACTGAGCTCAATGCCAAACCAAATCCTTCCTGTTCCGTCAAGAGCACCACTCCAGGGAGGCCCAACAATGTCTACATGGCAACTCACTTAAGTTGCTTTACCAACTAACGAATATACGTGGAATCATCCGGTTCAGTCAAAAATTCCTCTTGCAGCTTTTCGAAACATGTCATGGACCTGTATGAAGAATTGATGCGTTTATATAATTCAGTGAAGGAAAGTTTGCAAAAGAAATTGAAAATGATCAATTTTACTTGAAGAGCGACTCTACCTGTTTGGAAGAAAGGCCTATCTTCTCCAAATCACATAGCTGGAACAACCCACATTATTCCTTTCAGATCAGCTGTGTTAACCAAGATAATTGGCCATAACAATTCATGAGATATCAATTTTCTTACCGATTTTAAAGGGCTGGTTTCTCTAAGCTGGAGTATGTAACCTGCTCTCTTCTGCCCAATCCCCTGGATTATTTAGAAAGAAACAGAAACAAATAAGAGACATGTGAAAGGAAGGAAATACACCCTTGTGATTGAATCGGCTGAAATATACCTTTAACCTCTGTAGCTCCTCTCTGAAATAGGAAAAAATATATAAACACAATTAGGAAACTATAAGATGACGAAAATTGAATGAAGAATGTAACACAGGAGAAAAATATAGCTTACCTGGTTGCCGAATTCAAGAATGCAAGATATTCTTCAACTAGAGAAGCCTGTTCAAGTGCAAAAAAGCTCAATTAAAATATTAGAACTCAAAGCTGAAATAACTTAAACCCTTATGATGCTTTAATATTCCAACAAACCTTCAAGTTGGCACTCTGTGTATTGAACTTGTCAAGCGGAGTGACTGTCAGTTGACTGCTGTCAAGTGGTGTTTTTGGAGTCTCTGGCTCAAAAAGAACGAAACATATCCGGTCTTTGGATGAAAGATTTTCTATGGTATTTGCTTTTATATTGGAGTGAATGGGGGAAAGAACTTTTCTTAGAGAATTTTGCAGTGCTCTAATCCTCTGACTTACTGGTATTGACTCCAGAGATTCACTAAGAATGGTTGTCTTGTACTCCTTGTGAAAAGATTCATCTGCACCAGTATGGTATAAGCAATTACCAATGACACCATTTCATTTCCACAAAACATATAAAGCAACATATACATGATATTTGAATCCTCTCACCAATTAATGGTGATCCTACAGAGTTGTTACATGGGATGGTTGTCTTCCCCTCGCTCAAACATCCACCTGCATGAAGGTAGAACAGTATGTGGAACAGCAAGCAAGCCCACTTCATTAGATGTCCATGATATATGCCTTATGCATCACTACAAGTCCACTAAACCCCCAACAATCTTTCCCCAGAATTTTTAAAGCAGCAAATAATCAAGAAAGATTCAGTAAACTCCCCCTTATATTGCACTATAATTTGTGGAGTAATATTTACAAGAAGTTCAATAAATTCCACTAAAAAAATAAATAAAATAAACTCCACTCAAGTAGTCAAGTGCCATAAAATTCATATAAAACATGTATGTAGTTACATGAATGGTAAAAGTAGGAAGGTACCAGGATGATAAGTTTCTGACTTGAGACTGCTAGTCTTTCCAGAATCTGTATCATTGTTTTCTATATGATCCTTAACTCCTTGGTTATTTATCTGCATGAAACTTCTATTTAGAGGAAAAACAAGGCATATTTATTTTATTTCATGCATGAATAAGGAAGGTAGGAACAAATTTACATTATACTGAATATCAGCATGCAGCGGACCAATCGAGCAGTCTTTAGAGCTGTCATCCATGGCAATTGTTGATCCATCATCCTTCGTAACACTGAACAAGTTAGAATCATTCATCTTGTGAAGTATCTTTTCCTGCAAAAAAGAAAAAAAAAAGATTCGGGTAGTTGGAGGGATCTCCTATGAAAAGCATAATACAAACAACTAATAGTTTCAAAAATACCTTTTTGGATAACACAAACAACAATCCATGGAAATTGTTGATCCATACCCTTTTGGATAGTTTCAAAAATATGACCAGAAAAGAAAATACTTGTACACTTTTGGTGATGAATTATGATCAATTGGAGTTCTCTTATAAGTCAAGTGTTTCCTCATACTGACCAACATTCAGTGATGGCTAAGTTTCTTGTTCATGGTTAAGTGTCCTTCTTAATCTGATGTGGGCCACCATATATGTAACCATGCAAACCACCCTTTGATGTGGGATCATATCATTGGTGAGTACGAGGAAACACTCAAAAAAAAATCTAACTGGTCAGTATCTCTATGAGCCAAAAGTGCAATCAATTAATGCAGTTGAGTGGTGAACCTTTCCACCCGTAACGTGCACCACAAATTATGTACCAGAGTGCAGTTTAGGTAATAGACTTCAGACCAAATTGTAGATTATCCCTCTTAATAGTGGCATAGTAATTTAAATTCATGATACTTGATTAAAACAGGTCTACTAACAGCTTTTGGAGAACTTATAGAACAACTCCCACAAATAAAAATCCAAAGATCATCTACGACAGTCCACAGAGAATAGAAAATATTGCACAAAACTTACTAGTCACTACTTGCGAGCTTATTCTTCACTTCAGATTTAGTAATTTCATAGGGTTTGTTCAATTGGGAAAGGAAGAAAAAGTACTATAGAGCAACTTTATAGTTACCTACTTGTTTGTAATGAAGGTGTTTATTAACGGTCTTGATTAGAAAATCTGCAGTTCAACTGGCTATAAAAATAAACATTAGGAGTTCAACATAAAATGTATTAGCACTTTTTTTACCTTTACCTCCATTAAAGAAGCTTCTGCTCCAGCAGCTGGATTCCTGCAAATTAAAACGGAATCAAACAAGAAAATAAGTGACAGAATGTGAGGGTGTTAGCTTCTGTTATGAAGACACTTGGTATAGTCAGGCCTCACCGCTCTTTTGCATTAGATAAACCTTGATTGTCAGTTGGCTTGGCTTTTGCAGAGCTCTGGTGTAAACTGGGCTTCTTTACAGAGCTCAAAGAATTGGGAGTTTTGCTTAAAAGAGGAGAAGCAAAGGCTCCACTTCTCTGTGTGTTCTTTGTCTTGCCCTTTGATTCAAGCCAAGCACGTAGTTTTGCCTCCATGTCAATTTTCACGTTTGGTGTATTTTGTTTTTGAGCTGAAGGGACATAATTTGAAATCTGGCGTGACCGTGCAGCTAAGCTGACTGTGTTAACTGATTCTTGGTATTCCCCTGGATTCTATTAAAATGAAAAGGACATATTAAATTTAAACAACACCTAAAGAACGAACTGTTGAAGAAGGTAAATGTGATGAACTCCTTACGAGACAAGCGACCATTAAGGAACGACTCTTTCCACCAAGAGAATCCTGTAATATCCGGGTCAGTTTACTTTCTCGGTAAGGCACTCTGGCTTTGTTGTTATTAAGAGCATAGATCACATTGGACAAAGCAAACAAAGACTGGTTGATTTTTGCACTCTCTTGCAGACGAATTCCTTCATTGCAGGTCTTTCTGTTGTCTTCATTACCTGATTGAATCGCAAGAACAGTGAAAATGAGAAAAGTGGAAGTGGTTTGTATAAAGACTCGATCCTCACAGAACAATTAGATATTGATCGGTGTGTACAACCTGCTAGGTCTATGAGGTTCAGCTTTCCTTTGACAACATTTCCAGAACCATCACCAGATGGGGTTGAAACAAGAATCACAAGCACCCCGTGGCTTCTACTAGAGACGTCATTCAGACTTGTATGTGCAACTTTGCGCCTTTGAACCCCAGAAGAAAAGATCTGGTGGAAGTTGGACATGGAAGCCACAGGGACCCGAGAGAGCCCCCTAAGTTGAACCTGTCCATCCTTGTCTTCCAACACCGAAATTTCTTTTACTTTGGGTTCTAAGAGATCATGGCACCTGTCCAAATAGACTTCATAGTAGGAAATCTCTGCTGAACATCCTGTCCTCTCGCAAAGGGACAGGACTTCTGACATTGTGAGTGGCATGAGACCAGGCAGCTCATCAGTGCCCTGTATCATCAAAGAACCATCTGTTTATGTATTTACAAAAACAACAGCAATGCATGGAAACCAAATAAACTAAAATTCTGGGTAACACTAAGACTGCAATAAGAAGAAAGTAAATCCAAGGTTTTTGGAACTCTTACCTGCATCGTGAAGGTCTTTCCGCTGCCTGTAGCTCCATAAGCAAAAATAGTAGCATTGCGACCATCAAAGATCCCTGGAATCAAAGGACTAACCTCTTTCTGAAATATCTGACTCACATTGTCGTTCTCCTGACCGTAGAACGAATCTAACTTGTAACATTCGTTTCGACTGCAACAAAACATTCACCCACTAACCATGAGCATTCTTTTATGTTTTTTTCTTGCAAGGTTATGTAGGAGATCGTCTTTACCTGGTCTCATAGTCTTTGAGATAAACAGAGACTTCTTGGTCAGATCCGTTCTCTGGGCTGACAACTGAGACACATGGTATGGGGTTTCCTCCCTTGGATTCTATTTCAGAAAGGAGAAATGGGCGCACCCTTACAATCACCCTGACTTTGGTCACCAAATTGCAATGTAAGTATTTTGAAGATACCTCAAACCTAGCCCTCTTGGGGGTGTTTAATGTTTCTGTTTGCGTTGCCATGAGAGTAGAAACTTGTAAGATTTCGAATTGCAGGAAGAATAGGCTAGACAAAGGTGAGAGAATTTGATTTTGAAAGTTTTAACCGTTAAGAAGCCGTCGTATATAATTTTGAACCCTTTCTGTTTGAATTTAATCCGCAGCGGCCAGCGGGACATCAGTTGATTTTGATTTTCGGCTTTTAACTAATAGATAGATAGTGCATCCACGTCATTCACCAGTAAGTCGATAAGGAGGTCATCTGCACAATACGTCAGGCGTATTGATTTACGAAATAAGATCTCCATCGAACGGCCGAAAATTGGACATAGGATGATTATTATCTTGAAGAGACCAATTCATCGAAACAAATGTTGCGAAGAGAGAAGAAAAAGAATGCATGCTCTGCTATGTAGAAGGATGGCCGTTGGAACCATATATCGAACACTTGCCGCACCAGCCTCTTTCCACTACATTTCTTCTTCTTTTTCCTTTTGCACTCTAAACCCGGATGTTTCCTTCGAAGGAAACACAAAAGGGGAGGAACCCAAGTGTTTATCTTGGAGGGTTGAGAAGCTTCCCAGAGGAGAATCGGTTGTCTCTGCCTTCCAGAGCTGGATGGGCGAGGGGTTTTCGATTCACAGAGGCCATGTCTTCCATACAATTAATCGCTTGAGGAAGCTCAATAAGAACAAGCGTGCGCTTGAGGTGATTGTCCCCTGATTCTTCACCCTTGTTCTGGTCAGTAATTCTTTTTCGTTTTCTGTTTTTCCTTCCAGTGCATTATGAATTTTGAGGTAGTTTTCAAAGGGGTGATCGCACTGTTTCAATGCCATGTAATAGTATCGACTTCGTTTTGTTAGAGTTTTGTTTAATGATAGCTGGTCGAGTTGTAGACAAAAGCTGTTGGATTGATATTCGATGGGGAATACGCACGAATCCTGCTCAGCACAGTAACTGTTCGTTTCAATGCTTAAACGAATAATTTTAAGTAATCAGACCAAATAGGTGAAATTGCTAACAGAGTCACACCCCAAAGGAAACACCTCAATGTTGATCTTTATCCAATTATTACTGCCTATTTGTTTTATGTACTTTATGGACAGATACGTAATTGTTGGCAACTACTTCTATTACAGCCTCATAGGGCCCGTTGAACAATTTGTGATAGTCGACTATGATGACGACGGAAAGACATGATACTGGAAAAACTTATAACCAACCAATCAACTGGTATCATAAAAGTGGTAACCAGTCAGATGGGTTTTCATCAAAATTCATGGAGGTTTGATTGCTCCAAGTGTTTCTGGTATCATGTCTTTCCGGCATCACCGATTTTTCCTGAACAAAAATCAAGATTTGGCTTCTGTTTTCCAGATACCAATTACCTAGCACAGAGTTGGTGCCGTCCAAGCTTGTTGTGACTGAAATACTGTTGGTGCATATTGAAAAATAGTGCAAACCAAATCCCTGGGCTCCTCCGGCCCTCATTAAATTCAAGTACCATTTTATGATGTTCTTGAAGAAGCAAATCACCACATGAGTGTAGTTTTAATTTCTCTTATTTTTTACAGGTGATGGAGTGGGTTATTAGGGAGAGGCCTTACAAGCTGAAAGAACTTGACTACTCTTATCTGTTGGAATTCACAATAAAGCTTCATGGGATATCTCATGGTGAGAAACTTTTCTCTCGTATCCCTTCAGAATTCCGGAACGAGTTGCTGTACAACAATCTTGTCATCGCTTGCTTGGATAAGGGTGTAATCAGGCTTTCATTGGCATACATGAAAAAAATGAGGGAACTGGGCCACCCTATCTCTCCATTGGTCTTCAACCGGCTCATAATCCTTCACTCATCACCTGGCCGCAAGAAAGTGATTCCAAGAATTCTCACCCAAATGAAGGCGGATGGTGTAACCCCTCATGTCTCCACATATAATATTCTCTTGAAGATAGAAGCTAATCAGCAGAATATTGAGGGGTTGGTCAAAGTGTTTGAAGAGATGAAGCGGGCAAAAGTTGAGCCTAACGAGATAACCTACTGTATTTTAGCTACTGCACATGCCGTGGCAAGGTTGTATACTGTGGCTGAAGCCTATGTTGAAGCAGTGGAAAAGTCCAAGACAGGGAATAATTGGTCAACATTTGATGTTCTGCTCATATTGTATGGGTATTTGAGGAAGGAGAAACACCTAGAGTGCACATGGTGTTCCGTGCAAGAGCTCCCCCATGTTAGATCTAAGAGTTTTGTGCTGGCAATTGAAGCATTTGGGAGGATTGGCCGTGTAGATCAAGCTGAGGAGCTTTGGTTAGAAATGAAGTCAAGAAAAGAGTTGAAGTCAACTGAGCAGTTTAATTCAATTATATCAGTGTATTGCAAACATGGACTAATTGATAAAGCTTCAGAGTTATTTAAGGAATTGGAGGCAAATGGGGGCAAACCAAATGCAATTACTTACCGACATCTTACACTGGGCTGTTTGAAGGCAGGGTTGGTACAAGAAGCCTTGAAGACCCTAAAGATGGGGATGGATCAGACAGCCACAAAAACAGTTCGGAGATCAACCCCATGGCTGGAGACAACTCATTCAATAGTTGAAATTTTTGCAGACATGGGTGATCTGGAGAATGTGAAGAAGCTGTTTGCAGAGTTGCAAGAAGCAAGGTATACCAGATATACTTTTGTATACAATACCCTGATAAGGGCCCATCTGAAGGCTAAGGTTTATGATCCAGACCTCTTGCGGAAGATGATTCTAGGAGGGGCTAGACCAGATTCTGAGACCTATAGTCTCATGAAACTTCTAGAGCAGTTTCAGGACTGACTTTGGCTTGTAAACAAGGATAGTGTGCTATTTATATTTTATTTGCATTCCTTGAAACCTAAAAGTAGAATTGTGGATAAAAAGTTGAATGTGGAGGAAAGGAATATCATGAGGACATATTCCAGATTATGGTCAAATGTGGTAGTCCAATTTGAGATTTGTATCACTCATGAGAGGTTTGGATACTTTCCACTTCAGCCGTGTGCGTAAATGTGGTTCTGTCCTTCTATGTGCACAAATCAGCTTTCCAACCAGATTGCTCTTCATGACAGCCTTAGACATCTTCACGGCAATCAAACATCATCCTTTTATCCTTGGGCTAGAAATTCATTCTGTATCTGTTCCTACTTGTCTGCAAGACTGCAACTGTAATTACTTTGCACTGGCACCTATTACTTTTAATAATTTATAGACCATAAAAGTTGGGGGAAGAGAAACTTCACTTTTGTAGACAAAAAAAAAAAAAAAAACAGGTTATTTTGTTAGGTTTTTATTTATTCTTGCATGTTCTGCTTGCATGCTTGCTTCTTATTCCTACCTTTAACAGAGTAATTATGTGACAATGAAGCCTTGAAGACACCATGCACCTAGGAAGCTACATTATTAAACCGCTACAGAAGATGATAGAAGATGTTTTTGACAAAGATGAGCAATCTTTATCAAGAAATGGACATCTTGTTCTGGACCAACCAAATGGCAGGGCTACTGATGTCCATTTCTTGTGCGTTAAGCTCAAGCTGGATCTGACAAATAGGTTAAGCTTACAACCTTCAAAGAAAATGTGTCCATGATGTTCTCAAAATTTGAGATCATTAATGTCTTATCTCCTGTAACAACCTAAAACCTTTTCCTTTCCTATGGTTCCATATCCAACATAGAGATGCTATGAACATTCAGTTGTATGGTAGACTTGTGGAAAACTCAGATACCGTCAGAATGATACATCAAACTAGCTATTTCTTGCAATCTAAGGAAAGAAGAAGAATGAACTAGTAAATGCTGCTTTCCTAAAATATCTGGGAGTCTGGTAGTTGTCTTGGTTCCTTCTGTTCAGATTAGGGATGCATGTCAGGTACCTGTCTACCGGAGATGACAGATTTACAGTGTTAGGCCGAGGCATTCAGGGGCAGGTCCATTCAAATTTTAACAATCTCTCAATCCAAACCCACCCCAGTTGCACCCCTAGTTGGGAATTGGGATAGTATAATTGAGTAACTCTGCAGCAATAGCAATGGCACCTCCTGTAATTGCATCAATCATGATCCTGTCTCTGCTATTGTTTTTGGTTGCAGAAATGAGAGCTCCGCTTAGCGCTCCACTGAGCATTGCATTCCTCTATACCACAGTAAAACAAGGGAGTAAACATTCATATTGTAGAACACCACCATAGCTTTCCAAAAGTAGAACAATCGCATAGAAAGACTAATAATCATGAAACATGTACAGCATTAATATCACTGGAGTAATCATTCACAGCTTGAAACCATGATATATGGGTGAAACTACTGGTAATGTTGGAATTAAAAACATCCAGGCCAGGTAACAAAAGCAGGATGCAACTATGCATTAGCAGAAATTACCCAGTCTCTGGTGCCACAGATCCTTTGAATTCCATGCCCCATTCCCACATATGCTCCAGCTACGGTTCCTGGTAAAAATTGCAAAGTTCAATTGTTTGCCCAAGTACCTCTCTTTGCATATACAAAATCCTCACAGAAGAGAATCCCAGTACTAAACATGTAAATTTCACATTGGCTTACCCCAGTAAGTTCCTTCCTTGTACATCTTCTTCAGCTGCAATGACAGTGCCAACCCTCAGTAGGATCCTAGGTTATTTTCTGATTGTTTATAAAATTATTAATCAGACAAATAAGCCTTCCCATGACATATGTGTTGACATTGCATAGACTATCCTCAGGGTAACCCTTGGGAATTTAAAAGCAGCACCGTAACAGGAATATTGGGGTATAATACATGGCATGCATAGGACTGTAGTGCACCATTTAATGATCCACCTTACATATCTTACATAGAAAATTATACTTATTTATGGCTCTTGATAGAATAGAATGGAGAGAAAGGATTAAGACTTTGTTGAGTTGAGTTGAACTGAGTAGATTGAAAATTAACCTCATTGAATCATGGCAACCTTGAAGGGATGTCACAGTTCAGACCATTAAAGTGAGCCAATTTCGTTTGATCTTAATGAAGAAGACATATAAAAGAGGTTATTACTTTACTTGTATGTCATTGACAGAATGAATATTCTGGTGTCTTGTTTATCTTCATTTCTGAAAGTCATGCTTGGCCCAATAACTGGGAGCCAGAATTAGCTGGAAACATTGCATTAGTTGACTTGCCCTGCCTCCTGTAGGTTCAGTCTGAAGTTTGGCAATATGTGCACATTTAAAAGATGTTTTCTAAATCTGGTAAATGAAGCTGTTGGGAATTCATTATGCATCAATGCAGTTAAACTGAATCTTGTTTCAAAGATAAAATCTTTCAGGTATAGGTGTCAGGAAGGCCTGGAAAATGCTGCTCTACTTCCTCTTAAAAAAGTCGGCCCAGATGGAATCAGATGTCACACCTATCCTCTACAAAACCAGAAATCTAAATGTTGCCCTGTATCAAGTCCTGCTTATATAATCAGCACAACGTTGCTATGACCTACCTAACAGAGAAGTTGCTATCACCTTTTTTTTACTTCTTCTCCTCTTTATAAGAGTACACAGATTTTGGTCCCCATCTCCCATGCCATGATCCCAAGTTGGAACTTAAAAATTCAGCCTACAATCTTGGACGCAAAAGCTATTAAATTGCAACTACAAGACTGAATATGAGCTAACAAGTTAAAAGAAACGAATCAACGAATTCTTACCTTGTGCTTGAATTTGTGTTTTGAAAATTTTCCTACATAAAAAAAAACGCAATTAAGAGGCATAAACAGTGAAGAGTTAATAAACACTAGTGTGTTTTACGAAGAAAAAAACGGCAAGAAACATATGAGCCCTTTCTGCCCTCTACAAATTCAACTTGCTTAGGTCTAACTTGTTAATAACAAGAGTGATGACTGATGACAATAAGTAAAGTAAATTAATAAGAAAAGGAAGAAAAATAAATTAAAACCAAAAAGTTGAAGAAATCGAAGGTAAAAGACCTTTCTGCAAGCGGTAATAGATTTCTTCCGCTGCTACTCTCATGGCTGCCACCTACAAAAGCAAACCTGATGGAGAGTAAAGAATCGAATTATAAGATACAAAAATCTCCAAACTCCAAGAATAATTCAAAGAGGTAGTGGCGGGAAGGAATTACTGTTCCGATCTTAAGGAAGCCATGTATGGTGTGATGAAGGAAGGGGTTCCCCGTATCGATTGCAACATCCAACTTGGAAGGTGTAAGAGAGCCAGAAAACATGCCATTCGGCAGAGTTGTTTGGTCTGCGACGAGTATGGACCAACTCAAATTGGTTTTTGTGAGCTCCACCGATATATTGACTCTCATGTTCTCATCTAGTCATCCCCACGTCAAACCATTTGCTACTGAACAAAGTTACCCAGAACACCTTCAGCTCTTGCTATTGCTGGAGCAGAAAGGAGGAGAAAAATCCAGAAGGAAAACAGTAGAATAGATTGACATGAAGTGTACTCAATTCTCTAGTCCGCGTTATGGGTGGCTGCATATATATTGATGAAGTCCTGCTACTGCGATTATATCATACTGTTTAGATTTTTTTATTATAAATTAGGAATTTGAATAATTAAGTAATAAAGTTAGAAGTAGAGGTGATTTTCTAGAGTCGATGGAGATGTTAACGGACTAAAATTAAGACTGTTTTAATTAATAAACAATAGAGGAAGATTCTTCTCTACAGCCTTTGATGAATGTGAGGTAATGGCTCTAGTTCTACCGTCTACGGGTGATTTTGCGGTGAGAAAGCAGCAACCTGCAAACATTTTGATTGGCCAGACAAATTCGAGAAATTAAAAAAGATATTTAAGTCACTAAATATGTGTACTCCATTCAGCCAGTCCGGGATCTCATCCTCTTATATAGTATTATGCAGGGGAGATGTTCCCAATTGAGGGTGGTGTTATGTGGGTAGACGTGTGCAGAGTTTGTGTAGGCAGGAGATCTGGAGTCCCACTCATCCACCTACTCTACCCAAGTCTCAATCCTCCTTTAGATTTGGGATCTGCTCCTCATAGAGAGCACCTCACACCAGCATTAGGAACGTTTCCCAAGAAATAATAAATAATAATACATAGGGAAAATTACATTTTAGTACCCTGAACTTTGGGGGTAGTATCAAGTTAGTACCCAAACTTTCAAATGTGTCACTACAGTACTTAAACTTTCAAAAAGTGCCAATTTGGTCTTTACCATTAACCGATTGTTAGTAATTTGTTGAAAATGTCAAAACTACCCTTTAAAAGAAGACATTGTTCATTGTCTTATACCTTGAGACTAAACCGGTTGAGGTGTTTGAGATTCTAGACTAATGAAGTCATTGTCTTCTACCTTTAGATCTGAAACACATTCTTGTCTAGTTATTTTTTTTGCTTTTAGTTATTGTTTCTCTTTATCATATTTCATGTTTTTTCTTTTTTTTTTCTTTGAACATAACCAATTCATTCTCAAGGCAGAAGACAATGAACAATGTCTTCTTTTGAAGGGTAGTTTTGACATTTTCAATAGATAACTAATAGTCAGTTTTGAAAGCTCAAGTACTAATTTGACACTATCCCAAAGTTCAGGGTACAAAGTGGAATTTTCCCTAACACATAAGTACAGAAATTGGGATATGCTTCTCACATAGTTTACCTCATACCTACCTCACAGCCACATCCCACCTTGCATTGGAAACATCTCCCATGAATAATAAATTCAAGGATGGGAAATATTTCCAATGTGTGGCCACAATATGCTGTGAGGTCAGTGTGGAAATCAAATCCAGTCCCTCACAACATCCTAGAGCACATCCTTCCCGTGTATTGGGAACATCTCCCGATGATGACATCATCATTTCTGATATTATCATCGGGAGATGTTCTCAATACACAGTGGGGATAAGCTGTGGGACGTTGGGGGGGGGGGTGCTGATTTGAACTCGTCATGTGAGGCACACACTGTGAAGAGCAGATGCAAATTCTAAATACGGGAGATATTCTTAATACATAATGGAATGCGACTGTAAGGTGATTGTAAGGAGTGCTGTGTGAGGAGCAGATCTGATCTCCCTTGGAGAGTGGATCTCCTCCTCACATATGGCGCCTCAGAACGACCTCACAGACACATCTCACCGCACATTGGGAACATCTCCCGTACTTATATGTTATTATTTATAGGAGATGTTCTTAATGCACAGTGGGATGTGCCTGTGAGGTGCCCATTTGTGAGGAGCAGACCCCAACTCCAGGAAAACACATCAAATGCGTTTGATATTTTGATATTTCGCTTAAACTCTCGAACCCTTTCATTTATTCCTTCATCTCTAACCCATCTCTCTCTCTTTCCCTCTTCCTTCTTCCTCCTCTCTCATATCTACTTCCACCATTGCTACCAACTGCTGAAAACCATGCTCAACCTCCCTCCTTCCCTCCCTCTCTCTCTCTCTCTCCTTTTTTCTTTCCATTGGAGGCCACTCACGTTGGAACCAATTGTTCCTTTGCTGCAATCCCTACAAGCGGCATTCTTTTCAAGATGTCCGTTCCTCTCTCTTTCTCTCTCTCAAATTCCTTTTGGTGTGCAGTGCAAGAAGCAGAACTACGTTGGCTGTTAATGGATCAGATTTGGCTATATTTGTTGGGGATTTTGGATAAAATATGGTTGTGTATGTCTTGATATTAGTAGGAATTGTAATAAAGCTACTCATTAAGTAGATCTAACTAAGCCTCTAATGGTGAAAATCTTTCACTCTGTATTAGTACCTTTTAATACAGAGTTTCCTGTTACACCCTAATCAAAACCAACATTCTTTGTTGTAATTAATCGATTTATTGGATTCTTTGGCATGGGAAGACAATATATATATATATATATATATAATGTCTCAGAGGAAAATAACCACAGACAACTCCGTGTTGCAAACTATGTTTTAGTCTTTGTAACCTAAAAGCCTCTAATTCTGCTAGTGTCAAAATGATCTCCAATTCCTCTCTTGGTTTGAGCTCATAGAATAAATTGATTAGCAATTACAAGATATGTAGCCATATCAAATTGCTCATTTTGGGAGAGAATTTCAGAATGAGCAACAACTAACAGAATAATGAATTATGACAATGTTTTCTAATTTTGGTGGGCAATTATCCATTTCAAACAAATTTATTTAAATTGTAGAATCTTTTAATGAAATGATTGATATTTTTAATCATCCATATTAAGGTTTTTAAAACCGAATAGGACAATAAACTGTTCAGGGGTCTAGTTTCCCGGTCGAATGGTCCGACCGTTTGAATCAAACGAACAGCTCGTTCTGACAAAAAAATAAATAAATAAACGGCTAAAAACCGCTGAATGGTTCGAACGGTTCGAACACCCAAGTCAATGGTTTTTGGCCAAAATGACGGTTCTGTGGTAAAACGGAACCGGTCAGATGACCAATTCCTGATTTTTCCGGTCTGACAGTTCGGTCCGGTTCAATTTTGAAAACCATGATCCATATCTTATTCTTTCTTGTTGAAATGAGGCAAGACCAAGAATCGGCAAACCAATTCATTTTTGCCTAGAACAATTAAGACTTTGGAGGAGGCTCTTGAAAAGTTAGAAGGAAAAACAAAAGATAAAAAAAGAAGTAATAATGACATCCGATCTTTTTAATCAAACATTGCCAATGTTATTTAATTCTAGTGTAATGATGTAAAACTGACCAACAATAATTTAACGGATTTCAGGCTTGCAATCCTATTTGTTCCATCTTTGAGGAAAATTTTGAATCCATAAAGCACAAATAAATCAAGAACAAGGATGACAAGCACACATGATATAGCTGAATTTTACATTGACTTTATCAAAACATACTTGTTCAATTCCCATATGTAACATTCATTGAAATGAAAAAGTATATAGTATATACAAAGTAGAGCAAAAGAAAAGCATATATTATTTAATTACTGTATTTAGGCCTAATATCATTTCCTTGGATAATAAAGACCAAACGTCCAGTGACCACCCTTCACCTCCATGATATACATACCCACTTCCCCATCTTCTCCTATGTCGTTAAATAACTCATCTATCTCTATTTCCACGCATCCATCTTCTCCTCCTAAGGTAATGTGCCTCCTGTCGACCCAGCAACATGGATGGCAACAATATGGGTGGTTGCAAGAAGATGAACCTAACTACCTAAGGCTATGTACATGGTTGAAAATCACTCCGGGATACAGCTGGTGAGGCAATTAGGGATCCAGATACACACTCTGGATATCTCCGCCCTTAGTTTCGGCAAACCTTACAAACAACTTTGTCTAGAGAAAGTCGAGGCCTGTTCAGCCACCTCTGAGAACTTTAAAGTTTGAAATTCAGAGAGAGAGAGAGAGAGAGAGAGAGAGAGAGGGAGGGAGGGAGGGAGGGAGGGAGGAGAGGGTTGAGTAGTTGAACATGGTTTCCGGCAGTTGTTAGCAACAATCTCTGGCGGTTAGTGGCACCGGTGGAATCAAATGTGAGAGAGGAGGAAGAAAAAGAAGTGGGAGAAAGACGAGTTTGACATAGAGAAAGGAATGAAAAGGCTGCTCGAGTTTGGATCGTACAGAAAGATTTCTGTCCGCTTCAATAGCAGTTTGGCTGGGAATATCTCCCTATTTATGTGCTTTGCTTCATGGGTAGATATTCCCAATACAAGATTGCAAGAGGCTGTTGGAACGGTGTGAGCATGAGCTTGCTCTGACTGAAGCCAAACTCTTCCTCACTCGTTCAACCAAACATGCTACAATCACCGACATTCAGCTTTAGTTGCTGAGATCACAAAGAAGCAACTGGAGGCAGCTCTTCTAAATCTAATAGATCCCAAGTAAAACAATTGGTTTCAGATATTCCGATCCATCTATCACATGGTGAAGGAAATAAATGATATAACCAAAGGAAAGAATGAAACAAGTGAACGCAACTGAGTGCCATTTCTCTCTTATTCTATTTCTAGATTTCCAAATTCCAAGCTCTCTGATTTATTGCAGGGGGACGCAGTCAGGGGGATGCAGTCACGCAGTGGCTCTACATAATTGAAATATATGAAAAATTATGTACCTTTGAAAGAGCTAATGGCTCCTCATCCTATTGCCATTTAATAAAACATCTTGTTAGCTTTCATCTTACATAATAGTTCTCTATTGCTGTACCAAGAAGGCAAGAACTATTATCGGATTCCAGCATATATGCTCTATTAATGTTTCTCCTTGTCAGGAAACGATTTCTCACTTTTCTTTCTTACCGGCAAAGTGATATATGCAGCCTACAAACAGATTAAAAAGAAAAGATGGTAAATCATATAGATTTTGTTCCTTTATTTTTAAGTGAAAAAAGGAACTTGTATTGAGTTCTGGGTTTGGGAGTCGATGAGGATGAGGATCCCTTATTTCATACATACAGTAGTAGATTAATAAACTTGGGGAATTGAGAACAGGGAAGCTTGTAAGACAAATTCCACACATTTCTATCACCTGAAAAAGATTCACTCCTAATCCATGGGTAATGGAGATTTTGCTTCCCATTTCAATTTTTTGTTTTTTTATTAAAAGAAAATCGATACTTGGAATTTATGAAATTAATTTTGCTGTGTGGAGAAATCCCATTATCATTTCAACTATCCAGATATTGCATATCAACCATGTCTTTGCTCTTCTCGAGCTGAAGATTATTCACCGGTGGAGGAATATACTGTCATTTTAGTTGAAAAGATTATTCAAGGTGAAACTGAACATTAGAGGAGGAAAGGCAAAATTAAACATCGGTGGTTGTAGCATGTTCGGTTGAACGAGAGAGGAGAAGTGAGCTCTCGAGAGAGAAGTGGTAAATGGGCGCCTAAACGAAAACAAAACAAAATTTGGAGTCCGATAGACGTTAAGTCTAAACTTTGTCGGTTTGATAAATGGAACCAATGACGTGTTTAATTATTATTGGGGGGGCCGTAGGGAACAGACGATGTGAGCTCTCGAGAGTTTGGCGGGTTGTCAAAATATCAAATGCATTTCATCACTTTTGGAGTCCGGACTGCCGTTAAGGTTGGGACTCCTTTAATTTCTAATATAGAAAGATGTATGACGTGTTCATAAATCTGAGCTGCCTCACAACCTAGTTATAGAGTAGTACAGACACCCGTCCTCTTCCCAAATGAGGTCAACTTAATTATTACGATTTCAACTGTGATATTAATTGAATCACCGAAACAAAAAGTTAAAAACAAGACGACGATAATTTTGCTAGGCTTTGCAGTATTGTTGTGAGTATCCGCGCCATCCGATGGTCCTCAATCAACATGTTATATTTATATCCATCAATCCACAGCCTTCATGAAAAAGGAAATTTGAGAGCATAAAGGGCAAAAGACGCATTATTTCCACACCAAACTAGTACTTGTCTCATGACCATAACAATAACCTAATATCATAACTTTCCTCCTGTTCTTTATGCGTCATAGAGATTTTTTTTCAACATTCAGTTTTCGTAGA
The DNA here is from genome assembly GCF_000365185.1 of Nelumbo nucifera. Next base: position 1,751,649 of record NW_010729083.1, on the reverse strand, counting down.
CACTCTTAACCCAGACCCAAAGAACATTTGAACAATACACGAAATTAGAAGTTGTTCACTTGCAAAGCAAAACATGCAAAGGAGAAAGATGCTACCTTCTTTCTTTCTTTTGTTGCTCTCCTTTTTTTCATGTGAGATAACTGAGGAACTCTGCAGCAGTGGCAATGGCACCCCCTGTAATGGCATCCGCTACAATTTTGTCTCTGCTATTGTTGCTGGCTGCAGAAATCAGAGCTCCACTTAATGCACCGCTAAGGGTTGCGTTTTTCTACAAGATGACCAAAAAATAAGTAAATGACAGAATCATGTATGCTCGCTGAGTGACTAACAAAATGTTTATGTCCTATTCCCCTTGGTGGTGTTTGTGCATCTTAATCAGATGGAATTAATGCGATGGTCTATATATAAAATAAATCAACAATTTCCAATGGCTACACTTACAAGCTTGAATTGACTTCAAACCCAATTTATCTAACTAAACAAAATGGGCATTTCTACCTTTGCAGTTTAATATTCCTACCTTCTCACCCTAAGATTTTACAACATTCCAATCCCACCCAGAAAGATGTTCATTACCCCAAAATAAGAGTCAATATTTGGTTTCAGAAAGTAGACCTAATGGCATAGGAAGATTACACAACCATGAAAACATGATCTCAGCCAAATAATGCTTACTAAGCAGTTACAGCTTGGAGCCATGGCCCATGGGTGAAACTGCTTGTTATTATGCTTGAATGAAAATTGTTCAGCCATATTACAAAAGCACTTAGCAACCAAACAGAAATTACCCAGTCTCTAGTGCCACGGATCCTTTCAATTCCATATTCCATTCCCACATACACTCCAGCTACAGTCCCTGCAAAAAGTTACAAAAAACAATTTCTTTCTCATTTGTCTCTCTTTACAGAAGAATATAAAGTAATCAAGGTATCTTTTGGGCCAATCTACTGAATCCCGAGAAGAAGAATATCCAAGACCAAACATCTTTACTTTTAATTTGGCTTACCCCAGTAAGCGCCCTCTTTGCACATCTTCTTCAACTGCAATGATAGTGACCACATTAGTAGCATTAGAGAACAGCTACATTCTGATTCTCTTTCTGGATTATTAGTCAAAGGAATAAGGCTTCCAGGTAGCAGCACTTTCAGGACACACTACTAGTTATATAAGCCATATCAATAACACTAATTAATGTACAAGATATGATGGCATTGGACATATCATTCTCATGGAAAACTTTGCATATTGAGAACTATCATCAATGAATGTAACACATGCATGCACAGGAAGATCGCAGTCTGCCATTTAATAGATCCAACTTATGTATCTCCTTTCATTGAAAACTATCTTGATTGAAGTGTTACAGTCTTTACCAAGACTGGTCCAAAGGGATGTAGGGATGCCATAGCTCAGGTCATTATGTACTGCTCAGATTATAAATCCATACGCTTAGACAAAACACACATATTGTACTGCTGTTATCTTGTCAATCTCCATACCTGAAATATGTCTTTAACCCAATAATCCTTATGGTAGTCTAACATTTGATCTGAGCTTTGCTCAATACCTGACATTGGGTGTATTTGCACATTGGCGAGAATTGTAATTCATTCAATGCTAAATATGGTAAAGAGAAATTGTTTGAAACTTGTCATATGTCTATGATGCCTTATCAAAATCTGGTAAACTGTAAGTTGTTAGGAACCCATCAACATCTAATCTTCAAGGACAATTGTGTTCAGGGAGGGAGGCCAAGAAGATAATGCTCTCCTTACTGTATTGTAAATGTAAACTTGATCAGATGCCTTAGGCCATTAATCCTTTCTAAAGGTGGGGAAGGAACTAAGAAAATATAGAAAGAAGATAACAAGTTCCAGTTAGATCCATTTTGGTAAGATCAATATAACCTTACGATGACCACTTCTATTTCCTTTTTCTATGTAAACGAGTATACTAGGATCCAGGTTTCATGGTTGCAAATTAGAACAAGCAATTCAGCCACAACATCAGACCCTAAAAGCTACTAATTCATCAGCTCCAAAACTGAATATAATCAAACCAATTGTGGGTAATGAACAGAGGAAATCTTACCGTGTGCTCAAGTATGTGTTTTGAAAATTCCCCTGCACAGAATTTATACAATTAGGTGAATTGAATAAACCTTTAATATGCAGCATTAAGTCAATATGCAACAAGGGTGGCAGAATCACTGCAGCCGGCACCTTAAGCAACCAACTGAAGATTTTTGCATCTACTGGTTGCCCAGATTATTAGGCCTAGCTAATTCCTGTACGCTCTTAGTTTAGATATGCACTTTGCGTGAATTTGATTAAAATACCAATGCAAATACAGGAATTCGCCGTACATATTCAAATTTTAATAAAAACAGTTTAGACTGAACCAAAAAAGAGCCAACATCAACAATATAATTAAAAGAAAAGGCAAGTTTTTTTAACAGATAAGAGAAAATGAATTAACAAGCAAGGGTAAAGGACTGGACCTTTCTTCAAGCAGTGAAATGTTTCTTCTGCGGTCACTCTCGCTGCTCCCACCTACAAAAAATAATCAGATTATAGATTATACAAAATAGCCGGATGATAAGACATAAAGACTATTTTAAAATAAATATATCTCTCCGAAAGGTGAAAGCAAATGAAGGAGTGAGAGGGAATGTATTGGAGAATTTACAGTTCCAATCTTGACGAAGCCATCGACAGTGTGATTAAGGAAAGGGTTCCCCATGTCGATCACAACGTCGACCTTCGGGGAATTGAAAGAACCAGATAATCTGCTCCGCGGCATCTTCTCGTCGTCGTCTGCAACAAATCTCAATCGACTGAGACTTAGTTGGTGCGAGCCCGTCCAGTCACCAGTGCTGCTGTTCAGTGTTCACTCTCTCGTCTCTCGTGATTTCGCCCAGCAATTTCGACCTGCAAGCTGCAACCATTTATGCAGTGGCATTAGTGTGCCTAAATTTACCAAAACACCCTTGTGATGCAACTAATCCCAAGGGTAAAAAAGTGGAGTGTATTTTGACATTTTGTATGCATCTCATCTCTGGCCCAGTGGCCCTACTTATATGCTGCAAATTTTGCCGACCGTCAAAAATCCCACTCAGTTTTCTCCATTCACTTCCTCCTCCGTCTAAATCAACATCAACGTCCACCGGGGGCCCATTCAAAGAAAAAAGGAAAATCAATCACCGGGTGATAGGTATTTCGTTACACCTCTGTAAAGACTGCATCATGCAAATTTTACACTACCTTCTGAACACGTGTTGCACAAAATTGCTTAGCTACAACTATAAAGTACAAAGAATAAGAAGTCTGATCTGCTATCAATATAACTTCCAATATAATTTATAGCCGCACATCTCATGCATGATTACCACCTCACAAAGTACGATCTATCAAAATATACAAATACGACACGTGTGTGAGATATGTGGTTAGAGATCACGTTAGAATCTGTGTTTTGATAAACGGGATTAAGGGGGTAGGGACGGGAAAATTTTTGGCTGAACTGAGCGTGACAATATTATTATGCCATTCAGTTTCTTGTTTCTTTTTTCTTGTCTTATTATCCACACGGACCACACCCACACCCATGGTAGTGGTAGCGTGTCATGCGCAGGGAGTTCCCAAACAGCCCGCCCAGGATGTCTTTTCCTTCTTCGGGACAGAATAGGATGCATTTCCTATTTTCCAGTTTTTGTTTGCATCCGCTTCAGTTTTGTTGTATTGCAATTATAATCCTGCACTCCTACCCGCTACCTGGTATATATATTTTTTATCCCATTTCTCCCTCACTGGTAATACAAACTTTGCATCTCAAAATGTAATCAAATTTTGCAACACTTTCCTTCTATAATGCTCCCAACATGTCTCAAACATACCATTCTAACATTTTCCCAACATCTTATTGTACAGCAGCTGCGGTGGCTTGTTGAAGATAGTGTTAGGAGCATTTTATTAGTAGCGAATCCCGGCCCCTTTCTTCTTACCTCATTCCCAAACAAATACCCCCCTCCTTTCGGTCTCCTTCATATAATCGTTTTAGTGGGCGCTTTTTGGGATCAATTCTCAAAAAAAAGCATTCATACTTCCAAAGCCCGTTTTTCACAAATAAAAAATGTTTCTGTCACGTAGATAGTGAATAACACTATGCTGTTTAGTAAGATGATTTTCATCACCGTTTTTTATGTATGTATTGGTAGATAAACACCACATGGGATACACATTGGTGGGGTCTCAATTTTTGAGGCATATCTGATTTTTTAATAATCGGCTGAACCAAACAATAAAATACATGAGTGTTTGTTGAAACGCTTATGTGTATCCGACATGACACCGTTTTTTTTTTTTTTAAATGGCCATGGTTCCAAACATCCCCTTACTTATTAAAAACAAATGAGGCAATGACAGATTTGAGGTAAGAATAAACCCATAATTAGACAGCCTATTTGCATTCTCATGCATTTACATTAGTACAAATGAAAACTAATAGGTTAATAATAACATTGTTGGTTTCACTTTAAAAATAAAAAAAAAAATAAAGAAAAAAAGAAAAACACCACACAACCAATGGTTTTTTTTTTTTGTGTGTGTGTGTTTCGTTTAAGAAAAAACGATTCTTTTGAAGCCATTTATACAGCCCAATTTTCTTAGTATCAAAACCAAAACAATGCATTTTGGTGGACATCACCTAATTTGCAAACGAACATAGAAGAGAGAGAAATCAACTTAAGAGGAAGATGAGAAATTACAATTGGAGATTATTGGGAACAAGCTATCGTAGTCTTTAATGAGGGAAAAAATTGCGGTGGCAAGACCGCAACACATGATAAATACCCATGCATGCACAATAGAACCATTTGTAACATGATACTTGGGTTCTTTTTTTTTTTTTTGTGTAGCACAAGTGTAAATCAAATACAAAAAGTTTCTCTTATTTGCATTCATTGGCAATGCAATTTTGTATTCAAAAAATTATTGTAAAATTTGCACTATCTTCAAGCTCATATCTCCTGCCAACAACGATCTTACCCATACCTAACTACGGGACACTACAGTTGCACATGGGAAACATCTTCCCAGTTTACATGTTATCATTCATGGGGAGTTGTTCTCAATATACAGCTGTAGTGTCATGTGGGTAGAAGATCAGATTCCTTCTTACTACCTGAATTCTTGATCATATAAGGTGTGACCACATGATCTACCTTCTTACCTCACGGCCAAACAAATAAAATTTGCACTACAAACAAAATGAGCCTTACAAAACTAGTTTGATGCGGGCCCCCAGCATTGTCCAACCCGTTCTTGTTGGGTTTGGACATAATTTTAGGATTATAGGCTTGAGCTTGGGCGCAAAACATTGGACTCGATTTTTTGAACCAAGCTCAAGCTTTCTCAAAAAATTCAACCTGAGCCCAATCTGATAATATTTTATATAATATCTTTTTTTTTCTTTGTTTATCTTCTCTTTCTTTGAGTCATGATGTAAAATTTTAGTATTTTTGGATTTTAGGGTCATTTAATAGGAATAAATCAGATATATTGTTGATTAAGAAAATCTCCTTGCCCAATTAATAGATTGGTTTCGCTCAACATCTTGGCCCAATGGTTGGATTCGGCTCAGGTTTGGGCTGAAGATATTCTCTTAATAAAGAGTTAAAGCCTGGCTTTATCCCGACCCGACAGCCCAGCCTATGAACAAGTCTACTTCCAACTAATCCATCACCAGTGAAAACCCAATTTACAGAAATCTATACCGGTGCCCCAAAGAAACAAACATAGAGTATTTCCTTCGAATTTCCCTTCACACTTTGTCAGGCTGTCTTTAGACCTTGTTTGATTTCATTTAGAATAAGTACTTGCTTTAACAAGTGCTTATTTTAAGTGTTGGGACCATACATTAAGTGTTAATTAAGTGTTTATGTATGTTTGGTAAAAAAGTTACTAATAAGTACTTTTTTTAAAAAGAAACACTTATAGAAAAAAAAGACCTGAGAGGCTTTTTTTCAACACTTATTGGAGAAGTGCTTATTTCAAATGACATGGGACGATTCAGTCCCTGATATTTTTTAATCCCCAAACTACCCCTATATGAGGGTTTTCTTCTCTCTTCTTCCATTCGAACTCCAAACACGCAAGGGGCAGTGCACGATACCTAGTTTGTGACCAACAACAACCAATGGTGAGAAAAAACGACGGCGAACCAGTTGTTTTGCCAATGACTACCGATTTATGCATTCCTTCATCGGCTTGAACTATTTTTCGGGGTTTTCTTAATGCCTGAAACCCCCCTCTTTGGTATGTTCTCAGATCTATCTTGGGTGAGTTTAAAGGTGACAACCCATCGTCTAGACACTAGCGAATGAAGGTTAGTTCGCCCAAATGAATCCCCTCCATGTTTGATGTTGTTTTTTTGGATGAATCGATTTTTTTCAGATTTTATAGATAAGAAACCAGAAATATTTTGGGCGTTCTTTGGCTGCATTGTATATGTGATGATTCCTATGGATAAGTAGGGTTTTTTGGGCATTTTTTTTGTTGAAGGTCATGCAAAAACTATGCTTAAGTATGTGGTTGCAACATTTTTCTTAATTTTTTTGCATGAATAATTAGTTAAATGATTGTATTTTTATTGATTTGTGATTGTATTTTTCTTTATTTTTTATATGAATATTTGTGATGCTTTTTATATTTTGTTGCGACTAATAATTGGTTAAATGTTTCCATGTTTTATTGATTTGTGATTGTACTTTTTTCATTTTTTATATGAATATTAGTGAAAATTATTATTTTCAACGTACGCATTTATGGGGAAAGTACCTCATCAACATTCCCACCACACTTGGCAACCCTTAAGGCTCAGTTTGGAAGAAGTACAAATACAAATATGCACAATACAAATACATATAAAATAATACAAAATAAAAGGTTTTGCACTCTTAAGAAATCTAATATAGTTTTGATTTTTTTTTTTTGGTGATGAACATGGGTTTGATCTTGAATCTCGACAGAGAGACGAATAGAGAGTGAATAGACTAGTCTGAATGAACCTATCACGAGTTAAAAATTTTCATAAAACCATGAAACGTGAAGATTTTGAAAACAAACATAGTTCATTAGTTTGTATGCTGATGCTAAAAGCCTAAAACTACGGTAAGCTACGCCAAAAAAAGCCAGGACGGCCAGGGGAAGGAAATCCGAATTTATTATCATATAAACCTCTATGCACAGACAGAGATTGAGCTAGAGTTGGAGCCACAGCTCTTTTAATTCGACAGCAATGCCCTTGCCCTGCAGTTATAGCTCGAATTCAGATTTCAGAGCCCATGAATGGCTCAGGCACCTGCACTGCCGACTGCTGAGCAGCTTGGCAAGTTGACAACGACACCACACACCACTGTTTCTAATTAAGACACAATAATTACGACAATCCTGAGAAGCTTTTATTAGTGGATAATCCGGGAAGGAAAACTGACTTTTTCTAATGTACGAGGAAAGATCGACAGCTCATAGCTCCCTACTCGAAACGCCTACGTCAGTACATCACCTCCCCCCTACCTAAGCCGTCAATTCACCGCCGCTGGTTAGCAACTATAGCTGTACAGATTCACCTCCTCTCGACTGTCGTGCGCACTGCCCAATTTTCAAGTGGCCAAGCGGCCCAAGCCCTTTCAGTTAATTCAGTTTCTGTTTTACATGGTACCTAAAGTCCAAACTCCGAAACCAAAAGAGCGCCTTACCACCTTAATACAGGGAACTGGGAAGACGGTTCGAATGAAATATGAGTCTGCTGAACTTCAGGTGCAGAGCAGATAAGCTCGGAGCTCCGGTCGGAGGCTTGTATCTGTAGTGGCGATTCCGCCTATAACCGGGAAGAGGATCCATGCAATGCGCCGTGTCATCGACCGAAGCACCATCCGAAACTGGTTCGGTATCTATTTTAAATCCTCAACTCCCTCTTCTCTTCTCATCCTACCCATTTCCTCCTTTATTTATAATAGTAAATAAACACATCTTCTCTCTCTCTGATCACTTCTTATGCCTGTTTTCTCTGTTGATCTTTCTCTTTCAGTCACTCTGACTACATTTATCGAATAATCGTTTTCCTCGCTCTGTTTTCATGTCTCACCTCTTCGCTCTTTTCTACCCCCTCGCTACTATTCTCTTCTACAGACAGTTGTTTCTGTAGCGTTCCGTTGCCAGTCGCTCTATCCGACATGAACGAGTTTAAATTGAAGAAGGAATACGAGAGACTGAAAGGCGCAGACGGAAATAAGGATCCCATAAAACTAAGCTTTTACAACAGATTTAGATCGATGTTCTGCATCTTCAGGTATGTTCTCTTCACTTGTTTTCTTGACTTGGTGGTTTTGTTATATTTTGGTTTCTTGCCGAGTGATAGATTACCAGATACTGATTAATGCATTGATGTTTCCATCTAATCCTTGAATGTGTTGCTCATCGATGTGTATATATTTCACGCATACACATAGACAGGCATGCCTGGAGCTGGGGCGTATGCATGCATTGTTCAAGTATGCCAATTTTCCAATACTCTTATCTGTATCCATTGCTGTATTCTTTTGCATTTCTAACTTCTGTTAGGACTTCTGGTAAATTTAACAACAGCCCCTTGTTATTATTAAAACCATGAGACAAAATAAAGTGATTGTGTATTATTCTTGACCTGATTTTGTAGGAAAAGTTTTAAGAGGACCCATGAAAATGAGGATTGGATCAATGTAAAAGGATATGAGACATGGAAAAACATGTTTGCCAAGGTGGAAGCCGCATTTGAAATTTTTGTATAAAAATACTCAGGCTAATTTCTTCACATTCTAATTGTGTTACATTGAAATTTCTCAGGAAAGGCATTACTTTGTTGTCCAAGTTGAGAGTTTAACCAGAAAACCTTGCAAGGAGAAATTAATGATGCATCCAATAATGTGGTAAGAATCATGCCCTGCTTTTAATCCTAGTAGTAATTTTATGAATTTGGATATTATGGAAAAAAAATTCGTCCATCATATATGTGACATCCATGAGTGGCTGATCTTATTATGATGAAAGATGTAAAGAGCAATGATGGCATCGTGGGTCTTGTCCATCCATTAAGGAGACATTAAATCACAATGTGACAAAGTGTAAACAGGGGATTTGCTGCAAATACAAAGGTTCCAAGGAGGCCAAGACCGTGGGAACAGGCATTCATCATGATGTAAATGATGCTACTTATTAGATTCCTAGAT
>NW_010729083.1:1663266-1727995 GCF_000365185.1 Nelumbo nucifera | reverse complement strand
TCAAGACTCCAATCAAGATCCAACAAAGACTCCAAGAAGCATCAAGAAATCCAAGACTCCCAGATTCATGCATAAGGAGAGCCAGGGAGATTGGABGGTGGAAGATCAAGCCCAAGAATTCCAAGAGGGTTCGACCTTATCAAGATAGACCAAGAGGATCAAGATCAAGATCAAGATTCATGTTCTTTCCTAGTTCTTTTACAATTTCTAAATGTATTATAAATACTGCTATTTTCCCAAAATTATTAATCAATTCATACTTCACATTTTTCAGAATTTCTTCAAGTTCTCTTCTTGAATTTTTGCCACCTTTTCTCTTTCCTAGAGAATTCGGTGTTCTTCGCTAGAAGCTAGCGATCGCCCGGTGCTTGCATAGCCAGCCCGGTTTCTCATTGCTTCCACGCTGCGTCACGAGTCCAGCAACTTTTTCCTATTAACCCATAAGCTCATACCTAGGTCTTACCGCCTAGAAAATCATATGAAGTGCCCATGGCTAATCATTACTTGGGGCCCATTAGGCACGTCTTTTTGAGAAGATCTTCTTGTAGCTCTGATAGTCAAAAGGCGCATTGAGCTTTTGACATAAGATCTGGGCAGCCCGAAGACAGTTTGGCAGACGTGCGTCTACCCGCGTCTTTCGACGCACCGTCTTTTGGTGGCTAGATTTTCCTTAAGCCAAATGGGAATAGACCAAAAATCGGTCTTCCTGGCTTGTAAACAGCTGAAAGACCACGTGGAAAGATGTGCCAAATGGGCCCTTGTTTTCCTACTTTTATGGCACCCATGTGGAACCCAACCAACACAAAGCCCCATGCTCAAGCATATAAGATGGTTAAGAGCTCTCAGAAGTATAGAACCTGCCCCCAAACTTTGTTTTACAACATAGAACCCACCCCTTGAATTTTTTTATTTCAAGTCATTCAAACTCAGGTCATAGGAGTACACCTAAATTGATGTTTGTCATTCTTGAAGTAGTGAGTGAGTTCTGGTGATTATTTGTTAGTGATGTAACTGATACACATCCAACATGCGCGTCCCAAGGGATAAGATAATCTTGATAATCGCCTGATATTGTTATCTCCTCTTGGAGATAAGCTTAATATTGTAATCTGTTCAGACACATCTCTGTAACCAGTATATATATTGCAAATGGATCTAATGAAAATATTGAACTTCGACCCAGTTTCTTGTTTATCTTGGTATCAGAGCCATTAAAAAAAAATGGCTTTCACTTCATCTTCTCTCTCTTCCTTCGCTCCCTCTTCCACTCTATCTCCCTTAGGTAATCTCTCTAATCTTATATAAGTGAAATTAGACAAGCACAACTTTCTTCTCTAGAGGGCTCAATACCAACCATTACTAGAGGGCCTTCACCTCTTTGGCTACCTTGATGGATCAGTCCCTTGCCCACCAATGAATGTCACCACTGAGAAAAATAGTGTAGTTGGGACCAGATCTAGTAGGCACATCAAATTAAGCACGTTAAATGAGCATTTGATAAATATTTTGACAACTATCAAAAGTGGGTATTAATCTTTTTCAAGGGTAGGGTGAGGGTATTTTAAAGGGCAAGTGTCAAAAAAAAATTCAAGTGCTCATTGAGTGTGCTTACAACTTCGTGCCTACCTCATATGAACCCTATAACACCTCCTCAATCAACCCTGACTATCTCAACTGGTGCACTCAAGGCAAACTGCTATTGAGTTGGCTTCTCACAACTCTGAAGGAAGAAGCCCTTGCCACTGTGGTTGGTTGTAGTACATCCCATGAAGCTTGGAGTACCCTATGCCATGTCTATGCCTCTCCATCACATGCTCATCTCATGCAGATTAAACATGTTCTACATCATCTGAACAAAGGATCCAAATCAATGACTGAATATCTCTACAAGGTGAAGTCTCTCACTGATTTCTTAGTTGTCGTTTGCCGTTGGGCATCCCTTACATATAGATGATATTATTCTTTACACTATTGGTGGACTTGGCTCTAAATATGATTCATTAGTCACTACTATCACCACTAAAACTGATGAAATATGAATTGATGAGTTGCATGGACTTTTACTCCAACATGAACTTCATTTTGAATGCCAATCTTCACATTCAAATGTTACTCTCCAAGCTAATATTATTATGCACAAGTCTCACCCTCCATAGGACCGACCCTTCTCTAATACTCGTGGTCGTGGTGGTTTTCCCACTCGGGGAAGAGGTCATGGTCGCTCTCCTAATATGCCTGGACCTGGCTCTTCTGCACCTAAAGTGACATGCCAAGTTTGTGGGAAAGTAGGACACTCAACCCTCTCTTACTCCCATTGCTTTGATCTAGCATTTCAGGCATCAAACTCATCTACCAACTCAAAGGCCTTATCTGCAACTCATACAACTGATACTACAGAGAATGATTGGTACCCTAACAGTGGTGCAACTCATCATCTCAGTTTCGAATTAGGCAATCTCTCCATTCACAATACTTATCATGGCAATGACAAAATCGCTGTTGGAAATGGCATAAGTTTGGATATTCATCATACTGGGACTACTGTTCTACATACTCCCCTTCGTTCCTTTCATTTAAAGAATATACTTCATGTCCCTGACATAACCAAAAATCTCCTATCTGTTCGACAATTTTGCCATGATAATGATGTTGTGTTTGAATTTACTGCTTCTAGGTTTACTGTCAAGGACAAACACCAGAGGACCCCACTCATTTTCAGGCAGCTTAAGGATGGTTTATATCATCTTGACGTATCTTCAGTTGCTTTCGAAAAGTCTTCTAATAATGGACGACTTGTGACTATGATGGGCACTCAAACTTATCTTCTTGATTGGAACTATAAGCTTGGTCATCCACATGAGGGTGTACTTCAACATTTGGCTCGTCACAAGCTTATCTCTGTCAGTACAAAAGGCAACTTACCTATGTTTTCCTCTTGCCTTCGTGGCAAAGCTCATGATGGACATTGATATTAGTTTTTGATGATGAACATTGCATTTAATTTATTTTGACATATGGGGACCAACCCTGTGAGTTTCTGATGATGGACATTGATATTATATTATCTTTGTTGATGCCTTTAGTCGTTTTACTTGGTTATTCCCTATTAATGCTAAATCTGATGCACTATCGATTTTCATCTCCTTTCGTAACATGGTTGAGAAACTATTGGGTCGCTCTATTAAAATTTTTCAATCTGACGAAGGTAGTGAATTTAAGAAATTCAAAAATTATCTTTCTGAGGGTGGCATTGTCCATCGCCTCAGCTACCCCCACACTCATATTCAGAATGGGGTTCTAGAGCAAAAGCATCATCACATCGTTGATACTACACTTACATTGCTTGATCGTGCCAAATTACCACATACTCTATGGCATGAAGTTGTTTCTACTGTTGTATACTTAGTCAATCGATTGCCCTCCCCTTCTCTTTGCCACAAGTCCATTTGAGCTATTATTTAGAAACCACCCAGATTATGGCTTTCTAGAGGTCTTTGGATGTGATTTCTATCCAAATTTGCGACCATACAATAGAGCAAAATTTGATTTCCGCATTGACTTGTGCACATTCATCGGTTACAGCCCGAATCACAAAGGATATCGTTGCCTCCATGTTCCTACTGGCCGCATCTATGTATCACATGACGTGGTTTTCAATGAGTCCTTTTTCTCTTATAAGGACATGAAAGACTCTCCCACCATTTCATCCTCAATGGACACCACCTCTATTTTGGGGCCACCACCATGTGTGTTTCCTTCTCAGCCCACTATAGATGTTGAATCTCCATTGCATCCACCCCACATACCCTTTGGACACCACCATTAATGATGCCATAGTTCAACCTGACACCTCCACTGCTACCACAAGACCCACCCCCTCTGATGAGCCTCGTGACTCCACTGAAATATCTTCTACCACGTCCACTCATGGCATGCAAACCCGATCTAAATCCGGTGTCTACAAGTCTAACCCACATTATGCACTAAGTGTTACTTCTCTTCCTGAAGAGGGACCTTCTTCTTACTCCATTGCCTCACGTGACAGTCGATGGCATGCTACAATGAGTGATGAGTTTCATGCTCTCTTACGAAACGACACCTGGTCTTTGGTTCTTCCTCCTTGAAGTCACAATATTATTCCTTGCAAATGGGTAATTAAAATTAAAAGAAAGAGTGGTGGTTCAGTGGAATGCTTCAAGGCCCATCTAGTCGCCAAGGGCTTCCACCAACAAGAAGGCATTAATTTTGACAAGACCTTTAGCCCGGTTGTTAAACCAGCCACTGTACGAGTCAGTCTCTCTCTTTCCATATCACACTCTTGACCCATTCGCCAACTAGACATCAACAATGCATTCCTTTTATGGTAATATCTCTAAAGAGGTTTACATGGCCCAACCTCCAGACTTTGTTGATCCTTTACAACCCTCACATGTATGCAAGTTACATTGCTTCATTTATGGCCTCAAGTAGGCCCTACGTGCTTGGTTTCAATAGCTACGGGATTGTCTTGTTCTTTTTGGTTTCATGGAATCCAAGGTGAATGCTTTGTTATTTATTCTACACACTCACTCTGCAGTTGCCCTTGTTTTGGTATACATTGACGGCATTATCATCACTGCTTCTACATTTGATGTGGTGGTTGATATCATATCTCATCTCTCCTCTAATTTTTCTCTCTGGGACCTTGGTTCTCTTAGTTACTTCTTAGGGATTGAATGTCTACCTATTGCTAATGGTCTTCATTTATCTCAACAAAATTATGCTCTTGGACTCCTCAAACACACCAACATGTTGGATGCTAAGCCCTGTTCAACCCCCATGGCTGCTGACACTCAATTAGTCTGACTCCACTGACCTTTTTGTTGATCCCTCTCTATACAGACAGGTGGTGGGGGCACTTCAATACCTCACTGTAACACGCCTAGACCTCTCCTTCCCTATCAATAAGGTTTATCAATTCATGGCCAATCACTCTAATGTTCACTTGGCAGCTATTAAATGTATCTTATGTTATGTTAAACATACAACCTCTCTTGGCATTACATTCACCAAGTCATCTTCCATGCAACTATATGGCTTCAGTGGTTCGGATTGGGCTGGCTACCATGAAGAAAGACGCTCCCATGGTGGTTTCTGTGTGTTCTTGGGAACAATCTTATCTCTTGGTCATCAAAGAATCACTCTACCATCTCTCGATCTAGCATAGAAGTTGAGTATCGATCTCTTGCCATTCTTGCTACTGAACTCACGTGGCTCCAAATGCTCCTTCATGAAATTGGTTTTCCCCTTTCCTCACCTCCTATATTGTGGTGTGAAAACATAGGAGCGACCTACCTTGCATCTAATCCCGTCCAACATATGTGCATAAAGCACATTGAATTGGACTTCCACTTTGTTCGTGAGAAAGTGCAAAGGTGGCTGCTTGACATTCGGTTTATATCCACTAAAGATTAGACTGCTGACATCTTTACAAAGCCACTCCATATATCTCGATTTTCCTTTCTTTGTGATAAGCTTCGACTATCAACCCTGTCTTGCTTGAGGGGGGTGTTAGTGACATAACTGATGATGCACGTCCAACATGTGCGTCCCAAGGGATAAGATAATCTTGATAATCACCTGTTATTGTTACCTCCTCTTGGAGATAAGCTTAATCTTGTAATTTGTATAGTCAGACACGTCTCTATAACTTGTATATATATATTGCAATTGGATCCAATGAAAACATTGAACTTTGACCCAGTTTCTTGTTTATGTTATTTGATCACCGGTGTGAGGGATCTTCGATCCGTTGAGAAGAGAACATGCAAAAACAACATTAGAAGAAGAAGAAGAAGGGAGAATACCGTACCTGCTGGAATGCCGAATTTCTTGCTGTTACTACATAATCAAGGATGGGTTAGGTCTCGGAGGAGATGAGGACAAGAGATAGGGAGGGGAGAGTTCGAATGATTAGGGCTCGGATTTCTTTCCACCTATTCACACCTTTTTTTTTGCATTTTTATCTTTTTGTTGGTGATTGAACTGGGTTTGTTAAAGTTAGTGATTTTGCAGGTTTGTTAAAGGAAACACATACACAATGGAGTAGCACTCCCAACCTCCCAAAACCCCAATAGGCCAATAGCCTCAACTCGTTGAATGTGATCGGGTTTGATCCCAAGCACACTGGTTAAAAGTAAAGAAATAAAACTTAAGTTGATCGGCTTAGGCCAATAGACTATCTTTTTTTTTTTATATTTGGTTCCATGCACCATTGATAACTTCCCCCCTTGACCCCCTTTTCTCCAAAGTGCTTGGTGAGACGTTATCTTCTTAGTAGTAGCTAGTTGGGCCAATATTTTTGTATCAACTCCAGAGATTTCAAAGAAGTACATAATTGATACGAGTCTATGGCTTACAATTTAATGATTTAGATTTGAAGTAGTAGTACATAATGTCATTTAACACAACTCTATGACACCCAAGGATTAAAGTATTGGTATCGAGTATTGTATCGGACAACTTGGATATTGATACACTTTGGAAATGCATGGATACGGACGAAAAATATGAAAAACTTGGATACACTAGGGAAACACATGTAAATTTCATAAATACATTAATAACACTAAATTTATGGTCAAATAGCCATAAATAATGTATAAATATATATTTAATGGTATACATAAAAATATATTATAATTAAAAGAAGAATGCACATATATCATACAATGCATTAATTAAGAGTCCAAGATGGACTTATTATATTTATACTAATTATTATATCAATTATTTTCTATTTTATTATTTTTATATTTGAACATTAACAAAAAAAGTTAACCAAATATTAAATACTTAATAAGTTATAAAACTATATAATTTTAACTTAAAATATATAAAATTGGTTAAAATTTCTAAGATATATATCATATGCAAATTCATAATTTTTAATTATTAAAATAATTATTTCGTTATTAAAATTTTATTTGTATAATTTTTTTTTTGAAATTAAAAATCAAATTTTCATATAAATGTAAATTAGTGGATTTGATAAATTCAATTTAATATTATATTCTTGAATATTTTGCAAATAGATTTTTATTTTTTATAAATAATAAATATGTTGTCATTTAATGTGAATTTAAATATTAACTAATAATTATAAAATATATAAAATTTGTAAGATATATATCATGTGCAAATTTATAAATTTTAAGTAGTAAGGTAATTATTCTACTAGTAATATTTTATTTGTATAAATTTCTTGAGATTAAAATCATCTTTTGATGTAAATATATATATATATTTTTTGGTACTCCTTTTGATGTAAATATAGAATTGATAGATTATTTATTCTATTTGTTCATAAAATATGAATTTTAAATATTATTTATTTTAATTTTTAATTGGGGCTATTAAACAAAAATATTGATTATTTATTTGAATAGACATTAATAAAAATTGTGTTATTTCGCTAAATATTACAATGCATGGCATGGCCAAATAGTTTAATGGAGATTTTAAGACTTTTTGGCACCACACGCATGGTATTCTGGGTTCAAATCACACTATTAGCAGTGTTTGCAGTTCGAATTGAAAATGCTGCATATCAACCGATAAAATGGGATACGGGCAAATATGCACCCATATCCGTCAGATATACACGATTTACAGCCCTAATACAAACAGGTCCAATACAGATTTCTGAATTCAACTGCAGAATTATAAATATTCAAAATGTTAAAAATCCCTATTCTATAAGTTAATGACCGTCCATGGATTGGCATCAATTTTGATCTGACACCACTCCAACTGTATTTTCGACCTAAAAATTCTAAACCGTCATTCTCCCAAAATTTTATCAAGACGTGTCATACCACGTGTCTCAATGGTTTTATTGCGCGCTGCCTGCAAGAATTCTTGGCCTTAAGGATTGGGATGGGATTACATGAAATTAAGGCGTTGTGTGGGAAGGGAAAAATCAGGATCAGTGGTTTCGTCCTTGCATCACGTGAAGATAAGGTGATGTGGCGATTGCCTATTGGTTCAGTAGCGTAACTATTGTGAATATAATTGTGGTGGACGACGAATGGGAATCTGGCATACAAAGCGCTCCCAGTCCCAATTCCTAGACGTTTACTTTTTGTCTTATTATTACCATGTTGAATTTCTGATTTAAATGTGGTCATATTAATTAGATCTTCCCCGGTTACTACGACTTACGAGTTACGACAAACAAAAATCACAAAAGTGGTGAGGATTAAATATGTATTTTGGAGCTAAGCAATGGCCAATGGAGAGAACAGGACACACTGTCTCCCATTACCATTACCATGTCTTTCTTTGCTTTGCTTTGCTTTACTTTGCCATTTACCGTTCCGTATTCTCTACCAAACTTCTTCTATTATTTTTTAAAAAAACGTTGTCGGCCACGCGTGGCAAATGGCAATCAATCCTCACTTATACTTTGTACTACTCACATTTACTACGACAATATCGTTAACGTTGCACACTACATCCCTGCCGTATATTAATACACGGTAAGGATGATGTACTGTAAGACGTTGTGGGGCGCCTCTTACGAGACACAGATTTGAACTCTGTTAGTAGGGCTCCACCTTGAATCAGTGAAGTGGGGCAACTGCAGTATATCTAAATACCATAATTTTCTGTTTTAACCCTGCGCTATATAAACGTATCTAGCAAAATGTGGACTTCCTACTTGCAGTTCTGTACCTGTATGATCGAAGGAGAAGCGAGCAACCACCAACCATTCTAATTCCAAATCATGAATGACGGAGACGAAACAAGTCAAACAACAACATAGGACCTGTAGGTGAGTTGAGTTTTCCTAATACCATACCCACCAGCAAGACCATATTTTTTTTGGAGAAATACGGAAACACCCGATGCAGAATTTTGAATTCCAGCCTCTCTCCCTCTATTATTATTAGCCCCCTCTCTCTCTCTCTCTAAATCACATCCTCTCTGTGAATTTAGTATTAATTCACAGTCAGATGCATTCCTCATGTACTATGGAGTTATAAAATTTTGATCTAGGCTGATTGGTCATTCTCACCTATTTTTTCTAAGGTAAAAAAACTCTATTACAGAGAGTCGACTGTATTATAATAAAATAGAGTAGACTGTATTATTTATTTAATAAAAAAATATTAAATAATATGAAGTACATGAAAAATAAGTCATTATTAAGGGAGTTCACATTTCACCCCCACATATTGAAAGCATTTTCTGGTGATGACATCATCGATTTTGATATTATCATCGGGAGATATTTACAATACATGACGGGATGTGCTGTAGGACATTATGGGGCGGAGATGTGAACTCTTATTAAGGCCCAAATGTAAATATACAGTGCCTTCCTTAGAATCTGTTTGGTATGGTTTCTGCATCGGAGGTGATAGAGCCGTGATGGTTGAACGCCTGTGCTTTCCAGCAGTTACCTAGAGTAGCTTCAAATTACACTCATTTCATAGAAGCATGCTTACCAGATTTTCACCAAATATAACTTAGCATTCATGTATGGGCCCAGCTTAAAATGCCATAAACTGTGTCTGGAAAGCCCTCCCAAACGCTTGTCGCAGGGTGGGCCGTGGGCCGGCCATACCATTCACACATTATTTTGAATTTTGATACGATTCTTGTTTAATTATTGATAGCTTGATACGAATGCCTAATAAGAGCCTTCCATATTTTGTTTTTCCACTCACCTCAAATGGAGGCTATGTTTGGCATTGATGCCACTTTTTCAAAAAAAAAAAAAAAAAAAGAAAAAAAACTTTGTTTCATATCATGTTTTGGGCGTTGGATAATAATATAGATCAATGCGTAGTGTCGATGCCAAATAAAAAAATGAGCCATTTTTTGAAAAATCAATGTAATAGACTCTTATGCATATAATACTGTTTTCTCAAAAAATATCTTTGGAGCAATGGCATCAATGCCAAATACCCAAAGATTTTAAAACCAAACCGGACAAGGAACCATTCTGGTTCTAGTTCCCGAGTCAAATGGTCCAATCATCTGATCCGAATAGATGGCTCGTTCTGACAAAATAAATTAATAAAAAACAACCAAAAATGTTGTTCGGGTTGACAGTTCAACGGTTCAACTGCCCATGTCAATGAATTGCTAACCAAATCACCTTTTTTTGGCCAAAAAACAGTTTTTGGGTAAAACCGAACCAATCAGATGACCGGTTCCCGGTTTTTCCGTTGAAAACCATGCAAATACCTACTTAGTAAAATCATCATAATTTATATATTCATTTTTTAGAAAAAGAATTAACGGATGAGAAATGTAAAATTAAATTTACCTCTTTGTGGACTGGAATCCGAAAGGAGGAGCAGGGGGTTAGGGTTTATTCCCGATACCAATAATTTTAAGATTAAAGAATCAAATAGTTAATAATAGAATATACGGTTAGGTGGAGGAAGCACCTATTACAACTTACAACTCGCATCCATCCATCTCTGTCTCTTGTCTTTTTAATCTTTTGAGAGCTGCAGATCTCCCTTGATTACCGAAGCTGCTTCTTATTTCCATTCTATCTCCAAAGGTAATACTGATCTTATTGAATTTCAGATCTTTCTGGTTGCTTTTTGATATTATTATACGATGAATTTCTTCCATTTTTCGTGGGTTAAAAAAAGTTGCATTTTTTTCCCTTTTCCCTGCTGAATTCCGTTGAATCTGAGTGATTTTTGTCGATTTCATTCTGAGTTTCTCGATCTGGATGGTTTTTAATGTCCGCTCTATTCGTTGTCAGATTGCTGTGTATTAAATCTTCTACGTCCTTGAACTTTTTGTTTGTTCACACGTCATTGCTAATTGAGCTTGATTCAGATTTTGCTTCTTCTGGAAATTACAGTGTTTCACTTCGAAGTTTCAATTATCTTTTTTTATTTTTTTGCATATTGATTACCGTATGTCTTAATATTTGATATTTCCTGCTTTTTTTGGCAATGATTTTTTTATCAATATTTCCTGCTAGTCTGCGTATTTTCATCTAGTATTGATTTCCTGCCTTTTGGATATTCTTGATTTCTATTAATGGGAGAGACCTTCTCGAACACTTGTTTTGTAACAAGATACAAATTTTCTTTTTGAATACATGACTTGTTCTTCTGACTTCTTGCCTTGATCTTCCGCCTTATTCACCTGATGCTTGCATTCTCAAGATGTGATTATGTAATTTCTTTTCACCATCTAAATTAGTCATTGATTTTTTAAGACCAGTTATTCTTTCCCTCTTCTTTTAGTTGTTGACTTTGTTTTCATGAGCATGTGCTCCCCAAATAATTTTTGTGAAAGCTTTGTCTTTGATTTCAAAATTCAGGGAACGTGGATCTGGTTATTAACTTTCTTTGGCTGTAAACCCATTTATCTGTTAAGTTGCAGGAGATTCCTACTAATCATAAGCCAAAATAAATATCTCATTTATTATGCTTTGCTGTCTCTACTTGTATATAATACCTTCTCCTACATTTATGTTTTTAATTCAATATCCATTCCTGTACAAATATCTCTGCAGTATCTTTTGGTTAAACAATGGTATTAGTTCATATCAACTCAGAAAGAGTTCTTCTAGTCTGGGAGGCTATTGAAATATTGAATTCTCCTTTATTTTTATTCATTCTTCACTATCTTCTGGTTTTAATAATATTCTATAACTCTTTCTATTTCTCCTTGTAAATTCTGAAGTGTAATCCTTTTTATTCCTTATTCAGGTCTTTATCCCATACTTGTTGGAGGCATTAAACTCGGAATAATTTATCATCTTGTTATTTGGGTGCTGGAAAAGGTCTGAGCTTTAAATCTTTACCATTTTGCTTAAGCATTCTAAGTGATCATTGAAAAACAAAGTTCAGGGAATGCTGAAAGATGTGCTTGAGCACCAGGACTTCCATCCCTGAGGGCAATGGAATTATAGCTCTGTTTGATCTCCCCTTCTTCATCCTTGATGAGATTGGACATATAATTTATAGCCCATCCCGGCTTTGTACCCAAATAATCAATGGGGGTCATTGTAGAAAGCCTCTTGTGTTACATCACGATCTTTGCGAAGACGGTTGATCTCTTTTACTTATAAAATCTCCTGCCCCATAAATAACATATATCTTACTTGCGGGGGAACTAATATTAGTGCATATTAGAAGTTGTGAGTAATAATGGAAAATAAAGGAAGTGTGTTGATGCAAAGGTATGAACTAGGGAGATTGTTAGGCCAAGGCACATTCGCTAAGGTTTATTATGCAAGGAACCTTAAAACTGGCCAGAGTGTGGCCATCAAGGTAATTGACAAAGAGAAGGTATTGAAAGTTGGACTGATTGATCAGATTAAACGAGAGATATCCGTAATGAGACTAGTTAGGCACCCAAACATTGTGCAGCTTTATGAAGTCATGGCTAGCAAGAGCAAAATTTACTTTGTCATGGAATATTGTAAAGGAGGTGAGCTTTTTAACAAGGTAGCCAAGGGCAAGCTGAAGGAGGATGTTGCAAGGAAATATTTTCAACAGCTGATCAGTGCAGTTGACTTTTGCCACAGTAGAGGCGTTTATCACAGGGATTTGAAACCTGAGAACCTTCTGTTGGATGATAATGGGAATTTGAAGGTTTCAGATTTTGGTTTGAGTGCCCTTGCAGAATCCAAGCGGCAAGATGGATTACTCCACACAACTTGTGGGACCCCTGCCTATGTTGCTCCTGAAGTGATCAGCAGAAAGGGATATGATGGGCCCAAAGCTGACATTTGGTCTTGTGGGGTGATCCTGTTTGTTCTATTGGCTGGGTATCTTCCATTCCATGATCCAAATCTGATGGAGATGTATAGGAAAATTGGTAGAGGAGAGTTTAAATGCCCATCGTGGTTTCCATCTGATGTACGAAGGCTGCTGTCAAAGATCTTGGATCCAAATCCAAATACTAGGATATCCATTACGAAGATTATGGAGAGTTCTTGGTTCAGGAAAGGGTTGAACTCAAAATCAACATCAAGCAAGGAATCGACTCCTATAAATGCTGATGCACCTTGTGATTCTTCTGAGAAAAGTGGAACTGCCGCTGAGGCAAAGCAAGAGTTAGCAAAGCTAAACAACTTGAATGCTTTTGATATCATCTCTCTTTCAGCAGGATTTGACTTGTCTGGTTTGTTTGAGGAAAGCGATAAGAAGAAAGAAGCACGATTTACATCCAGGAAGCCTGCCTCAGTCATCATCTCAAAGTTGGAGGACATTGCTAAGCATCTTAAGCTGAAGGTGATGAAGAATGATGGAGGCTTGTTGAAATTGGAGGGATCAAGAGAAGGGAGGAAAGGAGCGTTCTCAATTGATGCAGAGATCTTCGAGATCACTCCAACTTGTCATTTGGTTGAAGTGAAAAAATCAAGTGGAGACACTTTGGAGTATCAGAAGATATTGAATGAGGACATAAGGCCAGCTCTCAAGGACATTGTTTGGGCTTGGCAAGGTGATTTACAGCAGCAGCAACAACAACAAGAATAACAGCTGCAGGCCAGTTAGAATGTGCTTGTATGGGCCATTCTTTTTCCTTGGAATTAATGTTTTCAAGAAGTATCACTTGTTTTCTTATATTGTGATTTGGTGTCTGTTTTTTCCTTACAAGTTATGATTATTTGTGTTGTTTTGTTGTGGTCGTAAATTTGCTTTCCTATGTAAGAAAGAATTAACTGTTACATAATTAATGTCTGTTATATTGCTTGTTGCTCCCTACCCGTCTGTTTCTGAATTCTGATATTGATTGGTTTAAGTTACTGACGGTTCTAAAGCTTATTGAGTTGTCTTTTAACTTTCCTACGAAGTATGTTTGATTTCTCATCTCCTGGTTGGTGGTTACAATATCATATTAGGATTACTCTCATCTTAAGAAACCCAGATTTCTCATCCAACAAATTCACCCAGTCTGCGACTTTTAAAAGCCCAATTCTCCGAAACTTCTTAATACTGTTAGGTGATTGTGTTTATTATTTAATTATGGACGAGCTGTTGAGGCGTCGTTGTCCATTATTTCATTGAGAATTTTTGGCAGACTTGGTCATCAACTCATGGGACGGTGCAGTTCAAGCCCATAGAACGGCTCACAAACAATTAAACAACTGAGTTTTTGACTCTTTTAGTTTAAAATTCATGATTAAAATAGAATGTCGGGATATTGCATTGTTTATGCAGTCAATTTCTGAAAGCTTAGACAAGAGGAAAAAAAATAAATAAATAAATAAGTGGTCGGTGTGGCTTCTCTGTGGGTGCTCTCTTGGGTCGTAATTAGTTGTGTTTGGGATGGTTTCATTTGGCAAACTGGCAAAGCACCAATTGATCCCTGCGATTCATTGCCAATCATCGGAGACAAGCATAGACAGGGCGCCATCATATGGCCCATTTACTAAAATGATGGGAATTGACACAAAAGTAGGTCGAGCAACGTGTGTGGTTTTCGTTTTGTAGGGACTCCATGTAGCCCACAGTAATGCAGAAGATTTGGCCAAGGTTACGGATATTCACTTTGAAGACAAGGGATAGACGAGTAAAGCAACCACTCACAACACTCACCTAACTTAATACCTAGGCTAGAATTTCAAGTCATGATGGAAATCATCCTTTGAAGAAGATAATAATAATAATTTCAAGAAGGAACCCACTCTGATTTGATGCGAAGAGTTGGTCCACACGCCATACAAATTGCCCAGCCTTAATGAGTTGGAGCATCTCAATGTTTGATTTGGCGGGGTCTGGACAACTGGACCTCTCTGGTCTTCTTCATTCTCCAGTCTGGAGCCTCAGGACACATCTATCCTAATCACAACTTGTCTTCTTCTTCCTTTGCTTGTGTTCCTATCCGAATGATTGAAAACATCCGTAGATACATCCAGGCCTCAGAAACTAGAGCAACCAGATATTTATAACCACCAGAGTTTCCAAACATTTCGCCTTACCCTTTTCCATGAAAGTAAATTACTTGCATTCTTGAGGAATTAATTGTATTGGTTATGACCTTGCCTTCTCTTTATTTGGATGGTTCGGATTGTGCATCAACACTCCATCCTTTACATGCATTCTGCTACTTCTATGTTCCTAAAACAATTTCTTTTTGTAAGCAAAATGCTAGAAGCCATTGACAATTGCAGGACACTTCATTCCCGACTCCAACATACTACGGCTATTCTGGCAAAGTGACAAGTGGATTTATGCTTGAACCTCAACCCAACTCAAGGGATTTGCCATTTACAAATTACAAGCGCCCCTTCCGGCCTTCCCCCGGCTCTAAGCTGGAGAACAATTCTACAGAAATCTTCAACCTGTTGAGGGCAGCATCCTCCTTTGGAGACAGCTGAGGCTGTGCGTCCTCTTTTAGACAAAATCCACTGATTCACGGTTCCGATAATTGAGATTGATGCAATGTGTTGTGGCTCTACTGGGTGGAGCATATAATTGAGGCTGCATTTTGGCATTCCTTATTTTAAGGATTTATCTCCTTTTTGCAGTTAAAAACTCAGTGTTTATAGAGGCATTTTAACTGAAAAAAGGAGTTTAGTCCAAATGCTGCCTTAATTTGGATAGAAATTTCTAATTTAGCACCAT
The DNA here is from genome assembly GCF_000365185.1 of Nelumbo nucifera. The sequence continues at coordinate 1,712,396 of NW_010729083.1, read as the reverse complement.
TGGAGCTTCTTGTAATGATGAAGTCACCTCACGATAATGCGTGCAAGACCTCCACCATTGTCAAATTCTCTCCGACTCTTGAGAATGATTTTCGGTTCCTAAAACCTGTATTTGCTTCTTTTTTTTTTAATTTTTTGTATAATGCATTTGCTTCATTCATCAAGCACCAAATTATCATGGGAAATAATTATTACCAAGGAATGACTCAATTATTCCCATAGGATTAGGAGGGAGGAGGCAGCCAGTGCACAATTATTCTGAAATAAAGAGAATGATACCGTGTATGATGTTTGTTGCCTGGGGAAGTTGGTGCATTGTCCAGTTCTTGCTCATGCCAAATATAGCATAGGAAATAATACTCGGAAACCTTTGCTTATTGAAACGTGGATATAAAAAGAAGCCATGTCCAAGCCATGATAATAGAGATGTCAATTACTTCTTCCCGTAAAAGGATCAGCTGCTTTTCTCATTCAATATTGGAAGAAAACAGGTGATTTCATCAGATAAATAATCTCATTTTCTTGTACTATGCAAGGGAGCTATGCATTCAGATGAGAAAGCTGATTTATTTCTTTTCTATTGAAGCGGGGAATCACAATAAGACAGTCTACAATATAGTAAACATTATTCATACAAATGCAATGTATTTGCTTTTTTTGTAGGTTTACATATGCAACGTACTATAGTTGGATGAAAGTCGGTGACTTTGTCAAGTCAATAATCTGAGGACAAGAAGCCCTCTTCTTCTTACGATAGAAATAAGTTACACAATCAGGCGAGGGACTCAACAGATTTATTATCTCCACTTCAGGAGAGTAAAGAGATCTCTTGGCTGATGGCGCTTGATCATCATCAGCAGCATTTGGAGTTTGAAGGTGCTTGTCTGATTTACCTGAATTATTACTCTCTTCATTCAAGCTGAAGGGATTTCTACCTTCCATCATTTCTTCTGTGTCCAGGGGGCTGATTATACTTGAAGAAGATATTCTCAAGGGATTTCTATCTTCAATTATTTCTACTGCTTCCGATGGACTCGCCAGGGAACCGACAATACAAACAGGCATTCTGTCATCTTCCCCTTCTCGATTTTGAGGATCTTTTAGCAGACAAAAACCATCATCTTCAGTATGTTCAGATTTGTCACCAGTAGTCTTGTCACCACTATTATAAACTGGTTTAACATGCAAAGCCTCCTTAACTTGGTCTCCACCATTAAAATTTTTATCGTCTTCACTTTTGTCTCCATCAATGTGTTTGCTTTCATCTAAAGCCTGTCCACCTCCGATGTAGTGGGGAAGTTCATCCATGGGACAAACTTGGACCTTCATGTGCTCTGGCAATCTTGGGCAGCCAGCAGAATATTTTGTGTACTTGGTCGAGAAAAAGTTCACTGTGAGGTTCAAGCTGGTAGAAAAGAAGTAACAGTATTAGTGTTTAGCTAGTGGTCAAGGAAACTCCAATAGTAGGGTATAAGGCTGCTATGGACTGGTCAAGTGTTCACATAGCTAATCCAGAAATCTGATGGATGGTTTGGATCAACCACAAGATTAACTCAACTGGTTTCTATCTTATAAGTGACCCTCTGGATTAGACTTGTGCATCTAACTGTGTCCATTTTGGCTGCCACCTCAGTTTCTATATACAGAAAAAAAAATAAAAAATAAAAACTGTTTTTACAGGAGGCGTGCAACAACCATGCACTGCCCTCACCCATCCTAACCACAAACATACAATAAACACAGAAAACATCCAACCTCTGTATGTGTGCTAGAGAGAGAGATTAGTTACCTCTGCCAGGCTGGAAGTGTAAGCATTGTGTAAGCAAGTTTGATCTTATTGGCAACCCCAGAGAGGGACTTGAAACTTGCAGCTGCATTCCTTACTGCCAAGGACTCTTTTGGGTGCTGCCAAGCCCATTCAAACTGCAAGTTTCAGTTGAGCAGAAGTACTTCAGTATGCAAGTGATGAACCATGAAGCTGAATTTAAAATCAACTATAGTGTCCTGTATCACATATTGCCTCCACATGAATCCTACAAGTTTAAGAGCAATTTTAGTGATTTCAGCCATTTAATTAGGTATACGGACTGTCCGAATGCAGGAACTTTTATGAATAACCCATCCTACACAGGGATGGCAACGAGTAGGATACTTGCGAAAATTGCCCTTCCCATTCCTAAACCCACTTAGGTACCCTTGGTCCCAAATCCATTTAACTTTTCCTCCTAATTTCCCAAACCCGTTAAACCCATCCCACCCAATTATCATTTGGCATCATTGCTATCATTTTTAATTGAACCTATTTAACACTCCACAACAAAACTTATTTAAACATACCACTTATGACATTAATTAGTTACATTAATTATCTCTACCTCATAATTAACTCAATTAATTCCATTTAAGTCTATTTAAAACCAATCCTATATAAAACTAGAATGTTGTTAGAAAGATTTGAACCCAAGCAGCTTACTTGAAATATAAGTATTCTAACCACTACACCACTCCATGATATCTTGTTAACTATAAGCAGCCATATTATATCCATGGGTATTTAAGTACAGAAAATTCATTTGCAAATACTCAGGTCTTGAGTCATAACCAAACCAGCTTTGAATGCTTTTGCCTCTATAATCTCAATTGTCCATTTCAGAGATATTCTTGGATGACTAATTTCATTAAGAGAATGCAATTTTTCTATTATGACATATCACCATTGTTTATTAAACTTAGTTTATTTTCAATTTTGTAACCTTTTACATGATCATTAATGAGATTTATAATATTAATTTGTTAAGCTATGCATACAGCATATATAGTTTACACTTCCCACTTTTATGGTGGAATTACACTTGTAAGTCATAAACTATTAAAATACGCGTTTCTTATGTATAGAGTTATTAGAGCTGTAGATTCTATATAATTCATATATTTTTAATATATTTGAGTTTCCATGGCATATCTATGCGTATCTTAATTTTTCCATTGTATCCATGCATATCTAAAGTGTATCCAGAATCCATATACATATCTTTAAATTGCCAATTCAATATTCTTTTGTAGTTTTTGATACTTTGAACTTTGCACCCAATTTTACATTACAAAAGTAAAATGTGATGCCCCTCTTAAGTAGAAATGGTGTGGTAGGCTAGTGCTAAAGATGGGTTTATAATCAGGTATCAGGAGTAGGTATCAACCTTTTTTACTATGTATATTATTTCTTATAATATATTTAATAATATATATATATATGGGTTTATAATCAGGTATCAGGAGTAGGTACCCACTTTAAATATAATTGGGTTCAGGTCCTAGGTACGCTAAGGTCAAACCTAAACCTGTCCCAAGCCCTATAAGGCTTTGATAAACAAGTCCTGTTAGGGTTGGGACAGGTCAGGTACCCTAATATTCCCGTGAAATTGCCATCCCTAATCCTACAATTGGTACATGATAAATGGTGCACATCCATGGTACAAGACAGAGAAAAGAATAGATCCAAACATTCAACCTCTGTATCCTCTGTATGGGTACAAGAGACTACTGTATGAAAAGAATAAATTCAAATATGAAATAAATGCAGTTTAATTACAGTAACTTGGAAAATGTTCAAAGTGCCAAGTGAAAAATACCGACCAACTTAAGATAGCTTCGTGCAACATGAAAGTAAAAGGAAAAAAAAATTCTTGGCATAATATTTACCTGAAGTGCAGAGACATTTGTTGGGAAACCATATATGCATAATATCATTTCCCAAGGGCGCATTCTCTTTGTTCTCCATGCACCAGAAGTTATTTCGCCATTATGTTGCCTTATTCGACGTCGAGGATTTATGGTGAATCTATAGTTCCCCAAGGGATATGTTTGATTAGTTAAGCCATTCCTCAATTGAACTTACATGCATACAAGTCAATAGAATCTCAAGACTAAAATCTCTCTTTGCTACCAATCGCTATACTTGGTAGCAAAAATACAACAAATGGAGGATTATAGATATACATGTGGAAATGAATTCTATCCAAATTAGTGAAATAACATAAAAAGTCACTCAAATGATAAAAGAAGACACATAAAAGGTGCTTCCTCTGGTATGGGAAGTGAGATTTTGAAAAACTAAATATAATTTAAAGAGATTTGCAGATTATATTCATGAAATTTGATTGTTTATTTGAGGCTTACCCCTTTTGGGCCTACCCATTGCCTCTAGGGCCAACAACCTTGCCTACTAAAAATGTAGGCAAGAAATTGAACGACACTATGACCATAACCCATTCAAATATGATCTTTACCAATAAATAAGCATGGTTTTATTCCCAGCTCAAAGGGTTCCTCGTTTACTAGTTTTGAAGATTAAACACCTATAATATAGGTTCACCATTATAATTGTCTAACCTGATAAATTGGAAAAAAGAAGTAAGGCCTTAAAAATTATGGGGACAAGGAATTAGAAACCTTAAAAGTTCATAGAGGTTTCTGCAGACAGTTAGAAGTCATCAAACAGGTATTAATCATAAGAAAATGCTAATATTCCAGTATTTTATCAATTAATAAATGAATTTGATCAGACTCCAGAAAATCCTACTTGAATCTGAGAAGCGATTCCCTTGAGAAGTTTGAAAAGAGAAAGAAAAGAAAAATAAATGAGAATTTCAAAACTTTAAGCGATGGAAAGGAACAGCATAAATAAGCCCAGAATAACATTCGATAGCAAAATTGGAACGAGAGTAAGGAGGAACGAACCCGATATAGGTCTGGCCTTTATGCCTAGGGCTCAAGGAGCAGAGAAGATAGCACGCAAAGAACCCACCTCCTTTCCCTTCCTTCCCCGTGTCATGCCCTACTTCTTCGTCTTCCTCTTCTTCCGAAATTCGGATTAATGATCTTTCTTCCTCTTTTCTTTTTCTCATCTCTCTCTCTCTCTCTAGCCGCTCTAGTGATGGATTCGACCGTTAGATACCCTAGCAGAGTCGGAAACTATTTTTAAAGCTTGAGCTTTAAAGCAGGGATTCCTCTATATGCTCAAAATGACGAAAAAGCCCCTCAGAAACACCTTGACAGACTAAATACAGTTCGACTACTGTTAAGTTGGTTTAGCTGATTGACTAAGTGTAATAAAACTATCCTTACTTTTTTTGAAAATTGATTAATACTTGCCGTTGATTCTATTAATAAAAAGACAAAAAGACTATTTTACCCTTTATTCTTCAAATTTTCAAAATAAAATAGATAAAAGAAGAAAGAGATATTGGTTCATCAAGATCATAACCTTTCAAACCCAAAAACTCCACTCTGGTGAATCAAAAAGAAGAATAAAGGGTGGTGTGAAGCAGCAACCCATTGCAGAAGTCTTTACAGATCATTTGTCGCCAAATCGTTCTTCATAGGCGTGTCCTTTTTGGTGAAGAAGGCAGGGAAAGGGAGAGAACTCAAAAGGTGGGAAGTGAGAAAAATTGATCCTGCAAACACATCTCCATCTGTTGCCTTTGTGTCTGTGAAATGGATTTGCTTCGGAACCATTTCAAGTTTTGGACCAAAACGATTAGAAGAGCTACGTGAGGCTTGAAAGTGGATTCCATCTTTGTGCACATCATTTGGCGGGAAAAGCCTCACGCCGCTCTTGGTACCTCCATCTCTCCCCAAAACAACAATGGAATCCGATTCAAACTCCAATGGGTCTCACATCTTTGCAACTCCGCCTGGAGGAATCCAAAACCTTCACAAGCTCCTCATCTTTCTCCTCTCAAAAAATCAACTATTAATTGGCATAAGGAGATCCAAGATAGAAGCCCATCTCCTCAAGGTAAAAAACCCTTGAAAACCAAAGCCGAAACTAAAACTAAAGAACCTGAGGATACCGAACAAGGAGTGCCTATGAAGAAACAGATACCAGAGAGTGAAGAACCAAGAAAACATAAAGCTTACGCTTTGCTTGTAAGACTTTCTAACAAGCTTTATAAAGCTCAAAAAATGTTGGTTGTCCATTTCCAACCGCAAGTAATAGATGTCGGTGCATCAGAATCTGTGCCAAAGGGGACAATGAGATATTCCGTTGGATCTGGTGCCAATACTAAAATTTATAATAAAGGTAAGTTGGGTATTTTTGGAAATTATAACAGTCACATGCTGCACATTTGAATGATTTAGTAGGGAAAGCGTTAGTCAATTTTCAAATAATAAGGGTATACTTAGTCAATTAGTTAAACCATAAGGATAGTTAAAGAAAATTTACCCCATCTCATATTGGAATTTGATAGTATTGGATTTGTGGATTTGCAAGCTCGGATTCCAAATACCAATATGGCAATACCATACACGGTCCCAATAGCCACTGCAACTGTACAACGGTCTTTGTGGCGAGATGTTCCCGATGTACGGTCCCCCGCAACATCCCACACCACATCCCTGCGATGTTGTGGGGGGCAGTCTTGTGGGGGGTGATTCGGTCTCCCGCCTGTAGTCAGACCCAAAAAAGTATTGGATAGGGAAGGGAGAATTGGAATTTGCTCCTCACAGAGCGCACCTCACACTGATATTACAGCCCCATTCCTTACCAAGAACCCAATTAGATGGGAGGTGGAGGGCAACTTTTAACCCTAGCTTGGGGATTGGGATTTATTTCATAATTGGGGTCAGGGGATGGGAAATATGATCCTTGCCCGTTGTCATTCCTAATATTGTGCCATTTTTTTACTTTTTGCAAGATGAATAATAGGGGATTTTTAAATTAACAAAATCTGTCATATTTTTTAAATAATATCCAAATACATAAACATGAAGAAAATCCAGTTTTGCTCTTATTTTTGTCTCATTAGGGTGAAAATGGACCAGATCATCGCAATTAGATCCTAATTTGAATCTGATCCTATTTTGTCTTATTCGATATCCTCCTTATTGAATTTTTGGATCGGATCAGATAATTAGATCGAATTCAAATCACCTCTCTATCCGATCCAAAAGAATCCAATCTGAGTTATATATAAGTTATTTATTTATAATATTTTATATTGTGTTTTTGTATTTTTTATAAAAGACATGTATATATTAATATATATGATGAAAATAGTTGAAAAAATATTTATATTTTTTTGTTTTTCTTTATATAAACTGTTATGCATTTTTCTTTTATTAATTTATTAATTTCTTTAGAAATCAAATCGAATTGGATCAAATTCAAATATCCAACATCATTAACAGATTCGGGTTAATCAACATTTGTGAGATTTGATCAGATCTTCGGATTAAACTGGATGTGGGATTTGTATTATCATATCAGATCGAGACATATCCTGATTCAAATCCGATCCGATCCAATCCATTTGCATCACTATGTCTCGTCTCCTACCTTTCCACTTAGGCCCTATTCATTTGTCAATATTTAGTGGGGTAAGTCAGTCAATTAGTATAAGTTGACCATAGTACCTACGTTGAATTGCTGCTATATTGGATTTCACGGTAATTCAGGATACTTGAAAGTATCAATTACAACTTACCCGCCCACCTGCTGAAGTCGATAGCGCTCTCTCCCTCTCACCTCTCTCTTTGCCTGAATCACTGGATACAAAAGAAAAATGTATTACCCAAATAAATAAGAATGAAGTAGTGAAATACTGACTCCATGGATTTTTAAACTTTACGCAAATACCATAGTGGTTTCCAAACAAGAGTTAATACTTTGAACCCGGGCACTCATCAATACTCCACCGAGTAATTGTTTCTCCATGCGCCTAGAAGAAAACTATACCATAGGGCGTTGGATCATGTTTTCTCAATAGAGATGAAGTGCTGAACCCATCCATACTTGATAAAAGAAATTCTATACCATGTTCATGAATTCAAACTATGGATTCTTACACTATTCACATGGCAAAGGTTATTTTAACCCAAATTTGGCCGGCCCATTTAAGTATCAAAAGAAACATGTGCTCCCTAGGGATGTCGGTGGATCGGGTTATGTGGTAAATCTGCCTTGACCCGTTAGGGTTGTGTTGAGGTAAGTCATGCCAAACCCGACCCACTGGCACAGTAGCATTGCAAATTTTGTTAAAACAGCCTTAGTTGAATATAGGGGTACAATTCGCAATTCGTCGGACAGGTTCAGTCGGATCGGGTTGGGGTCCAGTTAAATTAATTTGTAACTGTTTACATCCCTATGTGCTGCCTTTTTTGTCCCACAAACTAATTTGTAACGTGAAAGCTTTCTTGATAGTCCAAAAAGTTTCGGACTGTCAATGGGCCGAGTCTAGGAATTGATGGCTCTGTGCTTTTGTCTTGATTAATAATTGGTTAAGATTGATGCTTACTTTTCTGAATTGATCCACACCCAAACTGATGGAGGCCCATCTCAAGGCCCATCTCCTCACATAGGCGGCCATGCAAGAGATAAGAGGCACATCCAAGATAATTCAAAAATTCAAGAATTATCAAGAATTCAAGAAGTCCAAGATCCAAGGCAATTCAAGAATCCAAGATAATTCAAGAAACCCAGAATTCAAGATAATCCAAGATTCATACCAAGATCAGGATAACCCATGCATGGATCAGATCTAGAGAGATCGGATGGTGGAAGATTTCGATCCAAGCAAGGCAACATCAAGGAGAGTTCAATCCTAGCTAATTAGATGTTCAAGAATTATCACAATTTTCTTTCCTAGTTACTCTGCAATTTCCAAATGTATTACAAATACTGCTATTTACAAGCTAATAGACACAAATACTCCTCTAAGAGATTCACGTATAGCTTCGCTACGAAGCAGGTGTTCGTCCGGTGCTTGCATAGCCAGCCCGGTTTAGTGCTTCCACGCTACATCACAAACCAATTATATAATTAATAAATATATAAAGGCGTTTTTTGTAATTTTTGTTATATTTTATATTTAAGCGTAAAATACAAAAAACCTTCCTTAAAGTTTCTAACAATCATAAAAACTTTTCTTATAATTTCATTTTACCAAAAATCTCTCTTCTATTTTTGAAAAATTCAACAATTACCTCCCTTCCATCAATGACCAAGACGAAAAATGTTAAAAAGATGATCATTTTTTCAAAATACCTATTTTACCCTTTTATGAATTAAAATAACCATGTCTCAGCAACTCCATAATCTGCCCGAATACTGTTCATCTTCTTCCTCACGACGCTGCTCGAACACTATCCCGCTCGACCAATTTGGTTCTACTTGGCTGACCGCTATTGAGTTCAGAAGATAATGTGGCACATCGATTATACAAGGAGAAGAGTCCCAATCTCTCTACCTCTTCTAGATCGATCTCCTTGACTACGATTCTCTTGTGGCCGCGATTAATGGAACCGTCAATGTATTCCACCTTGCTTCCCCTGCATTGTGAATAAAGTTGAAGACCCTGAGGTCCTTCTCGGAGGCTCTGAGGCAAAACAAATGAAAAATAATTTTATTTAATTAATTGAGAGAGCTTTTGGATCTGGCGATCAAAGGGACGATTAATGTGCTAAAAGCGGCGAAGGAGTGTGGGGTGAGACGGGTGGTGGTAACGTCATCGATCTCTGCCACCATACCGAGTTGGTACTGGCCTGCTGATGTCGTCAAAGGGGAGGACTATTGGACGGATGTCAACTATCGCAAGCAGAACGGAGTAAGTTTTACAATTACCTTTCTCGTAGTTTCTAGTTGAGGTTTGAATATCCGATTAAAATTTAATTTCCTAGGTGTTTTGGTGTAATACTGTTATTTGGAAATGTGCGTCTGAATTATCGAACCCATCCATCTCCTTTGATGGAAAATGTAAAATTTCATTCTCATGTCTGTAAATTAAAATTCACATAGTTAGTCCAAAAAAAAGTGTATGATTGTTAATACAAATCCTAATAAATCAGAGAGAGAGAGAAAAACTGAGGAGCCTCTGTGAATCGAATAGAGGTTGAAGTCAGAGCATGTTGTTTGTCAAGTCAAGAGTGAAGAATTGAACCCCAGCCTCAAAGCACCCACATCCAACTGTACAAGATTCTTCTCCAACTGAAGTGTCTCCGATAGGTCGATGCCCGGAACCACCGTATAAGGCCCATTGCCAAAGAAAACAACTCCGTCTGATGAGGTTGACGATGGCAAACAGATAGCGAACTTCCGATCGAAATTAAATGTTGCTACAAGCTACAACAGTAACCCAATTTGGTTGCGACCGAAACCCACCATTCCCTTGACACCGTCCCCCAGATGAACCAAGAGAGGAATCGGGGCACATGAGAAGAGAAAGTGATGGGCGGCAACAATTGGGTTAGGCTCTGATCCGTACGTAGAGGGAAGGGCTATCACATCTACTACAAGCTCGCTACCAGTTACAGTGTCGGTGACGGTGTTCTCTAGGGACAACGACACCAATATGGTTGTTATAGCCAAGGCGAGGAGTAGAGAAGCAGAAGGGAGAGTGTGAGAGATTGAGAGAATCAAAGGGAAATTAAAGAAGAGGGAAGGTTGGAGGGGGAGTGCATGGCTATTTTAATAAAAAAACATATTCACATCAATTCGTAAAAGAGTAAAATAGGTATTTTGAAAAAAAATAATCTCTTTAATGTTTTCCGTCTTAATCATTGACGGAATGGAGGTATTTGTTGAATTTTTCAAAAATAAAGGGAAGGTTTTTGTTAAAGTAAAACTATGAGAGAGGTTTTTATGATTATAAGAAAAATGGAGGATTTTGTATTTTACCCTATATTTAAAAAGATAATTTTGGTTAAAAAATACTTTTTTATCAACGTATAAATAATTGTCATAATAATGAAGTTTTAAATTGTTATTATCTTAGTTAATTATAGAAAGTTCAGACCGATTGTCGCAATAAATAATTGAAACGGTTCTGCGTCTATAAAACCTATTAATTATTGGTATGGGACTGATACATTATCCTGGACCACACCCGCCCCATTTACAAGCTTGACACAAACTACTGCCTATGATTGATCCCATTTTAGACAGATCTACCATTTCAGATCATGTCTAAAGAGGATTGATGGGATAAGACATCCAATCTCTATCCTAATATATGCTTTCCAGGTTGGATATTTTGTTGGAAAATTTTCCAATTAGTACTATGTACTTTAATGTCACTTTGGTTTTCGAACTTTAAAACAATATTTTAGTATCTGAATTTTTAAGAGGTGACAATTTAATACTTACTGTTAATTAGCTGTTAATCAACCATTAAATGACATTTTTAAAAAACATAAATATCCTTCAAGTATCTAATTTTCTTTATTAATTATCTAAGATTTGACAAAAAAAATATTAATAATTTCAAATTATTGCCTCTTCTATTCAAGAAAGTTGGGGTCACTAGAATGCCCACTCATATGTAACCCTAATTTTCTTGAATGGAAAAAGCAAGAATTTGGTACTATTAATTTTTTGTCAACGTTTAAATAGTTGATAAACAAAATTAAATGACACTCGAAGGGCATTTATGTCCTTTTCAAATCACTTAACGACATATTAACTGCTAATTAATGACAAGTACTGAATTATCATATTTTGAAAATTCAGTTACTAAATTATCGCATTTTAAAATTTGAAGACAAAAATGACACTAAACACAAAGTACAGAGGAATTTTGCCTTTGTTGAGAAAATTATTAAGTTTCCAATATTTTTTTTTCTTTTAATACAAGAGGAAAATGAAACCTAGGTAAGAATAACTCTACCCCAATAATCCATTTCACATATATACCCAACTTCCCTATACTTTTAACAAATTGAAACTTCCCATCATTTTTCAGAAATAGGCTCACACACCTCATATCATATATTTTTGCTTAGAACCTACTCCTAAGCTACTCCTGAGCAAAAATAATGCCATTATTAGAATCTCATATCACGAATATAAATTAAATAGGGTGTAAGCGAGCTGAACCTACTCCTGAGCTACTTGAGCGTGGCTCATTAAATTTATATTCGTGTTGTCTAATATATTTTTATTTTTAATATCTTTAATATCAATTTATTTATAATTTTTTTGGTAATAATATATTTATAATGGAGTTGATATTCAAGTAGGAAATTCAAAACTCAATCGAAGCTCATCTTGAGTTTGAAACTCGGAACTTTCAGTTGAGTCGAAGTCAAGTAGCCCAATACCTGACTCGACTTGATTATATGTTAGTTTCAGAAATTTTCATAAACTAAAAAGAAACATTGGCATTGGGAATTTAGATTTTTTCAAGCTTTGTTCGGATCCAGAAAGTATTATCTATCAAGGATTTTGTTCAGAGAAACTGAGAGATATCAGAGAAATTACAAAGGAGGAGATTATTTTTTCAACCAAAAAAAAAATGTATAAAACTAGGGTTGTATGAAACTTGATATTGTATACCATGAACGAAAACAATTGATTATTATTATTAGATAAAAGAAGAATAAAATGAATTGAAGACATTTCTACCAAATTTGAATGACGGTTTAGCTGAGGGTTAGAATTTTTAAGACTAAAGTACAGTTAGAATGGGTGTCAGTTGGACCGAAATTGCGCACATTAGTGTATAGAATGGGGGGTTTGACACTTTGAATGTTTATTGCTTTACAGTAGAATTCAAAAATCTACATTAGGCCTGTCCTTATTTTTTCCGAAAAATTTAACATCCAGTAATCCAAACCCTACATCACTTCAGATCAGAAAGGGGTGGATCCATGTTCAATGACAAGGGGTGGATCCATGTTCAATGACTTCAAGCAACATAAACAACAGGAGGATATAATGCACAATAAAACCTACCTAAATTCCCTTTGACCCCCAAGGAGGTGGAAAAAAAAGTGAAGAAAAAGAGAGCAAGGACGAGAGGAGAGAAGAACATCGAAGAAGCAATCAATCGGAGCGCTTGGAAGAAGAAACCAAGTTCCTCCACAGGTAGCGGCCACTGGCCATATCAACGCAAGTCCAGAATCCCGAGGCAATAGCAGAGAAGACCTGTAGCCGAAAATGGATAACAAATAGAATCTACTGAAGTAAACAATGAGGAAAGGAAGGACAACATGGAACCGTAGATTTCTTAATTGATAAGGTACCTTTGTTGATAGAGGAACCGACGGAGAGGATGATTCGTGAAAGGGAGGATCTGCCGATGATTCGTCAGGATCTTCTTGTTTCGATTTCAGGTTCTTCAACACGAAAAATCCAGCGAGGGTGGCGGAAAGGAAGAGCAGAATCAACCTTAGAGGACACATGATCGATTTTTAGACAGACGAGAGAGAGAGGGAGGGAGGGAGGGAGATAGAGAAGTATGAAATAGAGTGAAGAGTGAAAATCGTATTATGATTTTCCGGCAGCCGGCAGAATAGATTTTCCCATCGGTGGGGGTGGGACACCACCGTCGGCTGGGTATTTTGACTTTGTACGCGTTAGGCAACGCCTCACTCCTCACTCCTCACCCACTTCTCCTTTGTCCCATTTGGCTATTTTCTTCTAGATGGTAGGAGTAAAAGAAGAATATGCGGGTAGGTCGCTACTATTATCCAATCTCTACTCTGTAATGTGTAATCTGTACTGTATTGCACTGGGCCTACCATCTCTGTCTTCTGATTCTTTTTCTGGTATTCGGTGCTATGCACCATTACATAATTTTGAGCTGGGCTGATAAGTCATTTTTCCAAAAAATATGTGATCTTTTTCAAAGTTTCAATAAAACCAGTCGACGGCTGGCTCTGAAGGGTGCTCACGAACAGAACCGTGGGATGTTTTTTTGAACCGAATGGGTATTATCAGATTTTGGAAAATTGATAATTGAAATCAAATCAAAGCCAGTCGATTAGTCGGTCGACTGATTTGATTAACCATTGGTTTGGTTTGTCAAATTTCAAATTTTTACAATATTTATTATAAATATATATAAAATATTATATTTTAAATAATAAATAATATATTATAAATATATATTTATATATAATGCATATTTCTTAATTTATAATATATATAAATATATATAAAATATATAGAAATATATGTATACCAATCGGTTCGGTTAACTGCCAGTTATTTGTATTAGTTAATCGAAATAAACCAGAATCTTCGATTTTTTAAAAACATTGAACCAAAACTGAACCAACCAGTTCGGTTAACCGATTTTTCAATTCAGTTTTGGTCGGTTTTTTCGATTTGGTTTTTTGTTTTTTTTTTTGCTCACCCTAATTGGCTCATTGATGTATTAGCCGGTTTGTTCCAACATTGACATGGAATCAAATCCCGCAACCTTCAGGAAGGGAAAAAGGGGTAGGGGGAAGTTTTTAGGGAGAATGATTGATCAGCCCAGCTCAGAATTCTTTAGCCCCACCATATAGGGGGATGAATCCTGATTGTGGATTGATGCCAAATCCACGGGTAGGATGCGATTTATAAGGGGGCTACTAGTAGACTATGGGAGGCTGTAATTCAAAATTCTGCAGTGAGCTGCAGAGTACTTTTCCCTAAAAATTGGGCTAAATAATTCTGAGATGGGCTGATCAGTCATTCTCCCTAAAAACTCCCCCCTGGCCCCTTTTTTCCTCCCTGAAGGTTGTGCGATTTGATTTCATGTCAACGCTGGAACAAATCAACTAATACATCAACGAGACAACCCTCAATTGGTTCTATCTTCTGATTTTGAGACTTTGAAAAAGATCACATAATTTTTCAGCCATACGATTTATGCCTCGCTTCACTTCACCCAAACTTCGCCTTCCTTGTTTGCTTACACCCAACTCTTCCGTCATCCCCCACTAGGGGTGATCATGGGTCGGGCCAAGCTTTGCACTTATGATAAGGGCTATTGCTTAGGCCCGGGCCTGGCCCGGGGTTTCGGGCCTGAAACATAAGCCCTAACCTAGGTTTACACGGGCCCGGGCTGGACCGGGCCTGACTCTAAGCCAATGTCTTTCATATATATAAAATATTACATATTTATAATATTTTATATTAAATGGCATAACATGCATATAAACTTATTTTATACATTATATAATATAAATTATACATGTCATGCTATAATATTTATATATAAAATTTATAATATAATTTAAAATAACTTGTATACATTATACACAAAATGTGTAAGTTTAAATATATGCGGGCTGGGCCAGGCCTGAACATAAAACCCAGGCCCAAGCCCGAAATTTCCAGGCCGAGCCTATGCGGGCCGACTGAAATGATCACCCCTATCCCCCACCCCCAGTCAAAACAAAATTAAAAAAGAAAGTATGCTCTTTCTTTCCCTCCAACTTTTTTCAACTGCCCAGACCATATGTAAGGGCGGTGTTGGCATCAATGCCATCGCCCCAGAAAATGGTTTCATGTTTTTTGCTCCAATTTTTTTTAGAAAAATATTGCTCCAAACCATGTTTTAGAAATCGAGAAGGCGTGGTGGTTTATGGAAACATAAAATCCAATGTTTTCTAAAGGTCCAGCCCGTTGTTGCTAATGGTACAATGACATGGCACCAATGTGGCATCACCTGAAGCGTTAGATAATGTTGACCAATACTGAAAATGGTTATACAGCACTAGTACCAAATAAAATCAGTATTGTTTTCCCAAGAAACATCATATTTGGCAGCATCCATACCAAACCAAAAAAAAAAGAATTGTTTTCTAAGAAAAATACAAGACCCTAATCCATATAGCACCATTTTCTCAGAAAATAGCTCTTAAACAACGACATCGATACCAAATACCTACAAAATATTTGCACTAAATAATCGGCATCGATACCAAATACCTACAAAATATTTGCACTAAATAATGGTGGTGGTGGGTACCAGTAATCTGAAAGTTTTATGGCCCCTACTACGCCAAGGGACTTATTTCCCAGCCCAATATACTACTTTGCCACCAGCGTTTATCCTAATCAATAGAGAACTTAGTCATCACTATTATGTTATCATGTGTCAATTAATTGGCCCTTGCATGTTATGGTTTAGACTTAAGGGGCGCAAATCAGACAGTAGTAGTTTTACTATAGAAATTTAAAAATTTGTGTAGACTAAGGGCATGAAACTAAAAAAATTACAACAGTGAAAGGAGTTTTGGTTGTTGACATATCACTTTCTTTCTCTTCTGTGTTTTTTGTTATGACCATTCTGAAACACACCCACTCATTTGTTTTTTAAATGCCCTATTGTTAAAGCTATTTGGTTCTCAACCCCCCGGGATATAAGAACATACTCTCTTCTAGGGAATGAAAATCTTGATTTGGTAGTAGAAATTCTGAATTTGTTTGATTCAATACAGGAAATTATGAAGTTGTTGGCCTGGGTGGTTATAGCCTTTTATCATATTTGGATTTTTAGAAATAATGCGGTTTTTAGGGATCAGCAGTTATCTATGGATCGTTTAATTATTATCATTAAATCTGCTTTTCTGGATTTTCTTTGTTCTGAATCCTTTTCAAGGCTTAATGGATTGGCTCGAATGCAAGTATATATAAATCTTGATGTTGTTCGGGTTTATCCTCTGTTTTATAATTTGTGATGGGGGCATTATAAATTCTACTAGGGGATCTTTTCTTATAATTCTGATGGGTGTATTTTGGCTACTTCAGGAGGATCATGCGTGATCCAGGATGGACCTGTGGAGGCCGAACTGTGGGCCATTTGGAAGGCTTTTTTTAATGAAACTTGAAAACCAGATAAAATTACATAAAAAACGAAGTTGACATGTTCTTTATGATATGATGATACATTTTTATGATTTCTCTGTACTTAATTAATTCTTGATTTTTTATTTATTTTTTAAAATAAAAATAAATAGTAAATAACAATTAAAATACCAAAAGAGATCGATTTAATTTTATTCTTGTGAATGATTTCTAATTTAGATAGCTAAATAATTAAATTCTTTCATTCTCTTAAAAACAATAAATATGAATTTAAGTGTGAAAGTCAAAGTATGAACAGTATGGTTAGATAATTAGAAAATTTTTAATGCACTATTAAAGTTGTGTTATTGAATGTTTATTATGATATTTTTCTTCATAAAACCTATTAGAATATGTGATTTTTATGTATCTTATTTATCGTGACCTTGTATTTATTAACATTTTTAGGACTTATTGAAGTATGTATAGTGTTTTCATGCATATCCTCTATATCCAAAGTGAATCTTAGTATGTCTTTTAAAGTGGCGTTTCAGGTACACTTTGCATTTCCAATACTTAAAACATTGCTTACAACAAAAAGCCTTGAACTTTTCGTAACTATGACAAACCCGTGCATTCCCGATCCCAAATAAGACTACCACCAATATGAGGCCATTGGCGCTATGGGCCTGAAAACGAAGATTTCATCAAGGAATGAAGGCCGTAAGCCCACTTAAAGGAAAAGGAACAGAACGAGAAAGCAGAAAGGAACGATGGAAGCGCTATGGGCCTGCTAAGTAGATGCAGATGACTAGATGGTTAAAATATATTCCATATTGAAACCACATGACATGAAATGAATGCCCAACCACGTCGACAACAATAGTGCAATAATGCTACATCCTATTTTGCCTCAAAATGCACTGTCATATCTCACACCCATCGGTCTCTGGCTTTAGGAATTAGGACTCCAGTGCTCCAAGGGGGGAAAAAAGCTCCTCCAAACAGCAATGTGAACTGCCCGTAGAGGATGCACCAGTGCATGCAAGCATGTCATCCATCCATCCAGAAAAAACCTATGGATTCATGCCAAGGTTATGTAACTATGCAAGTGACCATCATTCTCATTTAAGAAAGGTACAAGGCAATGATTTCATGACTCTCGAAAGAGGCTGCTTGCCTTTCAGAACAGATGGGGTTTCAAATGTTCCCTCTGCTTCTCTCTTTTTAATATTTTTCAATTAAATGACCAAAGTGACTGTACATCTGGGGTGGAAAATAGACCCCCAATGTGCGGCCTTGCCAAGGTTGTATTTCCATTGCTACCATCCGAACCACGCTCAACCCAATCCTTTCTGCAAGATCACCAGAAAAAGGAAAGTTCATGATCAGACAAGGCACTAAGGATTTCAACAATATTTTTCAAAATCTAAACAGATGAAAACAATGTAGAAAATAAACAAATAAATGGCTAATTGTAAAGAAAAATATATGGAAATCAACTTATCAAATCCCTTAAAAAGACTAAAACAGAAGGTCATGAGTACACCAAGATCAATAACCTTCCCTGCCATGAGATGCAGTCCCACTATTTCTGCCCCTAAACAACTACGCCATACTGCAAATCAAAATATCAACCCAAGTTGAAACACATCTTCCAGAAGAATCTAAAATCAACCATTTCTTTATCAGCCTTGATAGAATGACACCCTTGCCTCTCAAGACCAGACCAGCCATTTGAACTTGGTGGTATGAAGTCCGTTAAAATCAAGTCTGTGAGGGGCTGAAATGATGGATTAATGGGCTGGTATTGGGGAAAGAAGAATAAAGTTGGTATTGGAAAAATAAATATAAGGGATCAAACAGTAAAGTTGCAGGCAGTACTTCAGCCAACAAAAAAAAGAATAACAGAAGAACAAATACGAATATAAGAGAGGGATAATCATAATACTTAAACATTCCATAACTTTTGATTTTTTTAATACAATAAGAAGGCCTTTTACAGGAGGGCCCTTTGAAAGGGTGTTGTTCTGGAAGGACTTTGAAAGAAAGATACCCAACACTGTTTGAATTAGCCCAAAACAAGGACTGTCTGGTAACTGAGGTATATTCCCTTGGTAGATTTACAGGAGACTGGTGTCCCAGATTCAGAAGGAATCTGAATGATTGGGAAATAGCACACTGGTTGGAGTTGATGCAGAACCTTAGTTCTATCAGGCCAGACCCCTCCAGTCCAGATAAAAGGATCTGGTTGGGGGATCACTCGGGGTTGTTCTCTGTTAAATCTTTCTACAAGTGCTTAATTAGAGAGGAGGGAGCTTCCCTGAACAGAGAATTTGGAAGTCAGTTGCTCGACCTAAAGTTGCTTTTATGTTATGGACAGCTACTCTTGGGAAGTGTTTGACAGCATACCCATTAACAAAAAGGGGTTGGGTGGTGGAGAGCCAAGCAGATGTAGTTTATGTGGGGCAGCTTCAGAAAATGCAGAACATCTATTCATTCATTGCAAACTTGCTAGCTGGATTTGGGGAAAATCCTTGGGGCTGTTTGAAGTTCAATTCTGTTTCCCAAAAGATCTGATTTCTTTGTTGGAGTGCTGGCAGCTTGAGGGTCTGTCCAAGAGAGGGAAAGCTTCATGGGAAGTGGTCCCGACAGTAGTAGTTTGGTCTATTTCGTTGGAAAGAAACAGGAAATCTCCGAAAACACGTGTAATTCAGAGGATACAATTCTCAAGAGCATATGGAGAAGAAACAATTCTTGGTCTGGAATGCATAGACAGCTAAAGGATATTCCTTTCAGTTCTTTTTTTTATCATAGAAATCATTTTGTATCTAGTTCAGACATATAATCAGCTTTTGCTTCTCTTCCCTGCTTCAATTTCTTTTGGAGCAGGGTTTGTAAATCTTTTGCTTTCTTTAATACAAACCCTTTTCTCAAAAAAAAAAAAAGGCCTTTTACACAGTGACGACCCAAAAGGATCATTAGCCCATTAGAACCAACTAAAACAACAAAAGAGAAAATCATAAAGAAAATAATCTAATCACTTACATCCTAAAGCACTCAGCTAAATACCTGAGAAGGCTTCCTAAACCAAGCAAATTTACAATAATTTAGCAGACTCCCTATGGGTTACTACTAACATAATCATGACAAAAATCTTCCTAGAGAGTAAAAGTCAAACTGACATTATAAATCAAACAGAAAATGAAGTTGGTTAGATTAGAGAGATGCAAGAAGGTTTTTGAAAGCTTTAAAAATCTAACAATATAGCAGACGTTCTTCCTTAGCGGCAGCCCCAATTGGACCATCATCTGAGTTCGGATGGGCTCCCCACAACCTGTCCCCCATCTTGGGGTGGCTGGATTGGGCCACAAAGAACCCCAAGAGAACATATCCAGTTGACAGGATTTTTCCTCAAATCCCTGTTCTTTTTCTTCTTCTTACAGGTTTTCTGTCTGCACTTCACCTTGGAGCTAAAGACCATTTTGGCAGCTCTACAATGAAAGGTCAAGGCCACAATAACATTGGTAATTGAAGTAACCTATCAAGATAAAACTAATGGCCTCTTTTAAACAAGGAATTGTATTGTATTAAATCTATTTAAGTGTCAAAAGATTACATCAATGTTTACTCTTAAACAAAAGTTTAACCAAAAAGAAAAAAAAAAAAAAAATATAGCAAATGCCCCTAATCCTTGTTGATTTCACCTTGAGGCTTGAACTACTTTTATACTCAAAAAAATTTCTTTCATTTTGTTCACCGATATGGTCCCAAAGACTTCAAATGGTATAATATTCTATAAAATTTTTCCCCTCATTTTTTTTGATAATTAAAATTTTGCCCCTCTTACTCAATCCCTGAAGATTTCCAGCCAAACATGAACTTTTCAACTAATACTGGGAAGCAAACTTCTGCCCCAAACAAACCTAGACATCTTGCCCATAGTTCAGTATCACCAAGACGGTGCAAAAAAAAAGACTGACTGATTCTGGATGTGTTGAGAATAGTACACAGATTTCATTATCTAGCATCATACCTCTCTTACTGACATTATCAATCATCAAGCACTTCTCCAATTCAGTATTACAAGCTAGAAATGCCACTTTGGGTGGCACAGTGAAGCACCAGATCATTGAATAGAAAATTTTCCTGCTACTGTTTGGAGCATATTACTAAAGGACCTCACAGAAAAAGCTCCAGAACTGCCTCACCCCCACACTCATCTGTCCTCTTCAGTTGGACAAGGCTTTATCCACTGAATGTTTTGCAATAGCTCGGCAAGGTCTGAACTTCCCAATCATTCATATTCCTTCTGAACTGTGGACTCCATATCACATCCTCATTTTTCATTAAGGAGTACTCTGCCGCCTGTGCACTGATCTTCGTCAACTCCCCTACTTGCATTATTTCACTCTTGTGCACATAAACCTTGAAATTGCCCCAAACCACCATCAAATGTATTAGAGATGTTACATTTGGTCCAGGGCTGCCTTGCAAATAATTGAATATCGTCTGAAATTGCAGTGAAGGAATAGCTTCCATTTCCCCATCCACCTGAAGGCCCTCAATATAGCCCCTTTTAACTACCTTGATAGTCAACCTGATCAAAGTTTAAAAGGGCAGCCCAGTGCACGAGGCTCCCACCAATGCAGGGTCTGGGGAGGGACAGATGTATGCAGCCTTACCCCTGCACATACAGAAAGGCTGTTTCCAAGATTTGAACACTGGTCACCCAGGTCGCAATGGAGCAACCCAATCGTTGCGCCAAGGCCCACCCTCAACCTGGTCAAAGTTTTTGTGACACAAATGAAGAGAAAAAGGTGACAAGGAATCTCCTTGTCTGATATCCCCTTGAGCTAAAGAACTTTCCTTGAGATGCCACATTTATCATCATCATCATCTAAGCCTTATCCCAACTATATCAGGTTGACTACATGCATCCTGTTTCACCATTCCAATCTGTTAGTTCTGCATAGATTGTTAAATTATGAACACTTAAATCAAGAGATGCCACATTTGTGATAACAAATTATATGTATCGTGATGACAGATAATCACAACTGAGCAGGAAAAAGAAATAAATCCAGGACTTTCCAATTCATGTGGTCATAACCTTTTCCAAATCTATTTTGCACAATACTCCCACAGTCCAACTTTCTATTCTTGAATCAATTAATTAGGGAATATGGTCTAGCAATTCCCTTGTTACCTTTCTCCACACATCCTTTTTCAAACTCCTTATATTTCAGTTCACCAACTGCTATCATTTCCAATTATTCCTATTTGGAATGGCCCTACTTTACCAAAAATCAGAGTTTTTTCCCTGTCCTGAGTTGCAACAGATACAGAAGACATGGTACCTCTAACCCCTATGTGTCAATTCTTGGCTTGAAGAATGCAGATCATGCTAACTAATCACCTATTTCTCTCTTGCTCATTCACTTCTAAGATATGGAAACATTCTCTTCCCATTTATGGTTCTCTGTAGAATCCCCTATGGCTATGGTGGATCTCTTCTCTCCCCATTTGAATCCCCAACATTCAAAAAGGACAAAGATCATGAAACAACCCCTTTGGCTATGGTGGATCTCTTCTCTCCCCATTTGAATCCCCAACATTCAAAAAGGACAAAGATCATGAAACAAAAGCAACCGTCTTCTAGAGTATGTGGCGTTAAAGGAGTGCCAGAACTTTTAAAAATAAGGAACAAATTGTTAATAATATAATTGGCCTGGTCATAGTGAAAGTTGGGAATGAGTTCAAATGGATTACAATGGCTAGCTTTGCCCCCCACAAGACACACTATTTTGGCTTGAGCAGCTCCAGACTTGGGAAGGATAAAGATGAACTTTGATGGTTGCTGCTTTTTTTATCAGCTTTGGCGGTTGCTACTTAGCCAATCCATGATGATTGGATAATAAAGGATCTATAGAGATCATGATGGAAGTGCTCCACTAAGCTACTTGAGCAAAGCTGGGGAGGAATCTCTCTAAGGGCCAAGCTGCTTGCCCTTCTACAAGGACTAATCTAGCATTTTCCATCGGGCTGGAATGGATTAATTATGGAGGGGACTGTGAAGTGGTAATTGGATGGTAACCTCAAATTCAGAAGGCCCTTGGTCCCTAAGATGTATGATTAGAGAATATTGGGCTTTTGGTCAGCAAGAAAAGATCTTTCAGGTGGTCCCAAGGTAGCAAATAATCTAGTGCAAGCTATTAAAAGATAAAGGGTAACAAGAGAACAAGAGTTGGCTTGATCTGCATGGGGAAGGTGCAAGGGCTACATAGCAACTATATGGTGTAGTCTAATCATATAGTAGGGTCATCTGAGTGCTGGCATATTAGTACTGAATCTGAATGGGGGAAGTTATCCCTACTGCACATAATCAAAGAACCATGAGTGAAAGGCCACAAGTAAACTGTATGTCTGTATCATTGTACATCCTTAACACATCCCACTCAGAGATGGTGTGCCTTCATGCATTTTTTGACCATATGATCGCCGATGAGAACATGCGCCTCCACCCTTGCTCAGGATTTTTAAATGCCACATACTCAAAGTACTAGGGAAGATTCATTTAATCACAAAATCTCAAGGGAGCAGCCAAGGATAAAATCTGAATTTTCTATGCAGTTACTTAAGGTGGTTGCCCACTCTAATCAACTAATCCACCATGAGACACTAACCTTGCATCCAACATTGTGATGGGGTGACAGGATGTGACATCTTATTCATACCATAGGCAGCCAGAACAGTAAGATTTCATCTTCAAGAGGACGAGTCAAGCTAAGCTCTGATGGATTTTCTATTAGTAATCTTTAAGCTTGCACTTTTCTGGAGCCAGGGAAAGGCTACAGGAGCAACTTTGGGGAAGAGAAGGCTGTTGGGAAGGTCCTTGGTCACAAGAATGAACAGCTATTTCTACTGGACATCAAGCTCCAAAATCTCCCCCTGGATAGCTTGGCTAGGGGAGAGGTTAGGATAGTCCAATATATTAGGGGATCAGGGATCAGAATCTATTATATATTGAAACTACTAATGAGTAGGAGTTTTCAGTTTTATGCTGTTCTTCCTTCTCATTTGTAGAGAGAGGTGCACTTTTGTTTTTAGTCCTACCTTATAAAATCTTTTGTCTCACTACTGATAAAAATCATGCAATCATTTAAGCCCCTGCAGAATCTAGGGCTGTTTTGGGGGATAAAGAAATCAGCTTAAAAAAAGAATCACTTTTTGCTCAAAACTCATTATTCAAATAGTGATTTTTTGGAAGAGATTTTTAAACGAGCATAGCCAAGGCCTCCATAATCCACATAATCTTATTCCCCAAGTTCATAGCAAATTTTGACTAAAACCCCCTTTTCTAAAGCTTTCTCAATAAACCAATCAAGACCTCTAGAAGGGGTTTATCATTGCATCACAGCTCTTTCCAGAATTTAATTCTTGATTCCCCCAACTTTATAATACATGCTCCTTTATAAAAATAATTCTTTTTTTATACAATTAGGCAATTGGCTCTGTAATCTTCTTCACCACATAGAGCAAATGGTGATGAACAACTTCATGTCCCTCCTAATTGGTCAATGGGCCATATGGCACATATACAATAAGGCTCTCCACACTACGAATCATTTCCACTGATAAAGAAAGTACAATTGCTTTTCAACTTTTAATTAATGGAGTCATAACAGAATATGTATTACTAAATCACAAGAAAGCACAATCTTTCTTGTTGAAGAGAAACATCCTCCAGGACTTGCAGAAACATTAGAACTAACCCAAGTAAACAGCCAACCTGCCAAAGGAGTACCCCCACTCAAAAGAAAAGAAAATACTTACTTGATATGGATAAAAATTATAAAAATAAATAAATAAATGAAAGAAAGAAAGCATGCTAAATTAACATGTAATGTCTCCAAAAGCTCCAATACAATGATAAAAGCCACATTCAAAGCTTCTTATTGTGCTCACCCATACACAAACAGCACTGCTACACAGACAGAATAATTAAAAAGGAGAAAAGATTCAAGCGATCAGTACTCACTTGGACCAGCAATTAGCTGCAGACAGTTCGAATGGATGGTTAGCTGCTGAAATGCTTGGACCACCATAAGTTTTTTCACTCTGAGAAACATCTTCCCTAGCATTAAGTGGAGGGAACTGGTTATCTCCATTACCCAACAATGGCTGGAAGACAGATTTCTGCAACCAAGGATCACTATCATTTGAAGCAGGACCAAAAGGCTTAAACATTCCACCATTCTGGCAATTCTCAAAACAAACTTTTTGTGGAGTGCCAGGAAGGATTTGATTCTCCTTCATAATTTGAGATGGCATAGTCTTGTAGGGTAAAGGATGTGCAGCATCCTCCTGATTCGATTTGTTCTGTCCTAGGGGCAAGAGCCAGTTCACAGGCCCACCTACTAAACCAAGTCCATCCTGACCAAGTGGAGACGTGCCCCACATCTGCCATGTCCCTTGTTCATGGGTATTGCTTGATTCCAAGGATGAAGGATGCAAATCACCAATCTTTGGGGTGCAAGGAAGGCTAGCATGCTTTTCTTCAGCAACTCTTAAACGTGAAATAGGAGACTCAATTGGAGATGGCCTGTGAACTTCAACAGAGGCATCCTGTAGAGTGCGGGGCTTCTCCAGTCCTAAGCCTGTTATAAATCCACCACCTATGTCCAAAGGAAAATTGTCAAGTGATTCTGAAACTGGACCAAGTAAAGACTCTGGATCTGGAACATAACACGGATCTTCAAAAAGCTCTGGCTCTTCAGCTATAGATTCATGTGTTGATTCTCCAACAAGAGGAAATATAGTTTCAGCTGCAGAAGAAACTGAACCATTACTTGCCAGAACATTTGGAAAGGAGACTATTGTAAAAGGAGATGACATTCCAAAATGGATTGGACTGCCCAAAGGATGTGATGGTGATGCTTGACCAGGTAACAACAGGTTTTCATTATCTGCCTGGGGTTTATGATTATGCCTGCTTATGGTATTTGCACTTGAAGATGGAGTTGCAGAGCTGCGAGAAAACAGCTGCTGCCATGACTTTTTTGGTGTTGTTTGTTGGTGGTGCAAAGCTACCTGCATGATAAGAATCAGGGGTAAGCAGAAAAACAACAGTAAATAGCATAGCAAGTAATTTCGGTGTTATATTTAAGTAGAGAAAATGTTATACACTGAGTACCTCACATCCAATACATGAACATACCACCCCCATCTGGCAGTCCTCACAGATGAGACCCCCCTCCCCCAAGGGTTTATCTTGGTGTTCACTAAATCATTTTTCAAGACTGTTAAATCAATGGTAGGCCTTGGAAGGTTAATGAAGGCAGAGTCATAAAAGAGCTCAACTTTGTAGTCTCCAGGTAGAACTTGAACAACTGAAAGAACATTAAGTTCAAAAGGTAAAAAAAGGCCATTGACCAATGTTGATCCCAGCTATCTGGAGTCTTGGGAGGGGTAGACTGGATATGGTCCTAACCTTTGTCCTTTTTTCACACAAAGTGGCCACAATCACTTACATATAAATAAAATTACCTTACCTTTCTCTTAAAAAAAAGGTGGCCACTCTCAGTCTCAAACACACATTCTCATGCTTGCCAGCCCAAAATTTTACTATTATACCAAGTGATGGCCCCTTTAAGTTCAAATGTACAAAAGGGAAATCAAAGTGTTGGTTGTCAATCGGTCAGAGGTGTCCAAGTAACCTAGGCTTTAGGTGATGAAGTTGTGGCATTGGGCATCCCTCCCTTCTTTTGAAAAGGGTAAAGTATATTTCATTAATCAGAAGCAATTTTACAAAATTTACATGCGGCATCCCTCCATTTAAGCAATTCAGATTAAAAAAAAAAATTAGTAGTGAAATGCATTCAACAAGGGAATGTCCATAGAGAATAATGACATTGTGTTACACATGTATCATGTAACTAGTTCAATAAATAAAAATACAGGATTTCTAATAATTTACCTTTACCTGGTCAAGAAGTATAAAAACTACTTATAGCCAAAATGCACATACAAAATCAGAATAAATGAGCATGACTTACAGGCCGTTGCAAACTGCCCTCATTGGTTTTATCATCTCCATTGAATGTTAATTTCCCAGATGTACGTTCGGTCAAATGTACCTCTCTACGATTGCCAGAAGTTTGGACCTGCTCTACAGAATTACTAAACTTGTTGGATTTACAAATAACAGTCGCAGAGGGGTGAGTCCCCTTCCCAAAGAAACTAGCTCCATTAAAAGCTTTAGATGAATTAAGGAAGGAACCTTTCACATGGTCCAGATATCTAGAACCAGTGCTTCCCCTGATAAAATTGTTTGCAGTTGTAACCTTTACACCATGGCCCACTTCTGAGCTCTGCACTCTCAAACCTTCATTTATCACTTTCTGAAAGTCTCGTCTTTCAAGCTCACTCCTCTTGTCAGAATCCCTTTTCTTTTCATTATCCTTCCCAGCCTTCCTTTCCAACTCCTCCCCATCAGAATTACTTTTACTGGACACTTTGTCTTTCTCCCTCCTCCTCTCTTGGCGCTTCCTTTCTGCTTCTCTCTTACTGTCTTTTTCCCTGACAGGAGATGATCCTTTTCCACGCTCTTTTTCTGCCTCCATCTTTTCATCCCTCAATCTCCTCCGTTCCTCCACCAACCTTGCCACCTCTTCCCTCTGCTTTCTTTCTTCCTCCTCTAAAAGCTCTCTCTCTAACCTAGCCTGTCTCTTCTCCTCAGCTTTCCTCCGAGCCTTCTCACCTCTGCTCTCATGACAATTCACCCCATTTTCACCTTTCTTAGACAACATGTCCTTGTGTTCTGCATCCAATGAAGCATCTCCTCTTTCAGTACTTACCCTAAAAATCTTTCTCCAGATCCACCTAATGCTTAAGATTAGCGATGCCAACAGCTTGCAGGCACAAACAAAAACACCACAATAAGATCTCTCGGCCAAACAACGGTCGTCGCTGCCAAAAATTGCACCTCCATTCTTCTCCCAATGACTGGACTTACCGGGAAAAGATCCACCAACCCAACTACCGCTGTCTAACCAATCTTGACCACAAATCCATCCATTCTCCGACCAAAGCTTCCCGTTCCATATCTTCCCAATCCCAGAATTATCAATCCCCAACCCAGCAGGACCCGGCAAGTCTAAAACCGGCCTTTTAGATATATGCCCACAATATGAACACATAAACTTTCCACCGCCTGGATTCTGATCCCGATAAGGCGTCGAGCAGTTCCTACACCGACGTGTGGCGGTCTTGCGTAGCTTCTGCATCTCAATAGCCTCAAACCTCTTCCTTTCCCTAAGACGAGCATTCCTACGCGCCCTCCATGCTGAAAGCTGTGGCATCAAAACCTCGTACCAGAAAAGTGTGACCAAAAGAACCAAAACGCAGGCCAGCCTCGGAGACGTGACCTCAAACCGGAAACCAGGTGGCAACAGCTGCGAAAGCGCCCAGAGCCCTATAAGTGGAATTACTAACCACGGAAGCATGGTGGCAACCCGCCGAGACCACTTCTGAACGACGCACAGTATACACATTATCCTCTAACACGCACCTATCTTTTCCAAATAACCAAGGAACCCTAGAACAAATAAAACCCTTCTTTGAATCCAAGCAATTCCCCAAGACGAAATTAACAGAGAAACCAATCTTTACCGAAGCAAACCCTAGCCTACGTTCTTCTCGGGATTGTATTCAAATGCCATGATTTCTCATCCAATAAAAAATAGACATATATATGTACAAGAACGAAACCTGAAAAGGCGCTAAATACAGAAAATGGCGCTCCGGAATCTTTCCCCTTTATTTGAAAACATGAAAGTCCTGAATCCCCGAAACCTTAAGTGAAAAATGGATCGATTAGGTTTCCAACCAGTGCGGTTCGTTGCCACCACAGCTCGTATTGTGCAGATTCATTTAAAGAAGTGCAATGGACATCTGGTGAATGAACAGGGAAATTGGATAAATTAAGAGGTTTCTGACTTACATATCTGCCGCCCAAGGTCCAAGGTGAGAAGGAAAAATAGAAAAGAAAAGAAAAGAAAACCCTTATTTCGCCGCGACTGGTAATTTCCTTTTCTCCCGTTATTTGTTGAAAGGAGTTCGGTCGGTGCTTCGTTCGAAGCGTCTGTTCTGTTCGCTCTTTCGTTTTTTCTCGGTTCTTTTTCTTCTTTTTTTTTCGCCCTGTAAGGAAATGAGAAAAACGAGAGAAATGAAAGGATAAGAAAGGGAGACGGGGAGTTACGCAAGGAAAAGATTAAAAGGGAAAAAAAAGAGAATCCTGTTTTCTGATCTTTCTTAAATAACAAAAGAAAGGTCGGGTCGTGTCCTCGTCGTCGTCGATTAAGAAAATGATTTTTTTACGGAAAATTCTATTTTAGTAGCCTAAACTTTGGGGTAATGTGAAGTTAGTATCTAAACTTTCAAATGTGTCATTGTAATACTTAAATTTTTAAAAAATGTTAAATTAGTCCCTGTTGTTAACCTCATAGTCAAGTTATCAGTTGAAAAGATCAAAATTATCCTTCAAAAGAAGACATTGTTCACTATCTTTTACCTTGAGACTGAACTAGTTAAGGTGTTTGAGATTCTAGAATAATGAAGTCATTGTCTTCTACCTTTAGATCTGAAACACATTTTTGTCTAGTTATTTCTTTGCATTCCCTCTATCATATTTCATGTTTTTTCTCTTTTTCTTTGAAGATAATCAGTTCAACCTCAAGGTAGAAAACAATGAACAATGTCTTCTTTTGAAGGGTAGTTTCAATAGATAATTGATGGTCGGTTAATGGCAGGGACCAATTTGACACTTTTTGAAAGTTTAGGTACTGCAATGACACGTTTGAAAGTTCAGGTACTAACTTGACACTACCCCCAAAGTTCAGGGTACTAAAGTGGAATTTTCCCTTTTTTTTAGGGAGAATGACGATTCAGCCCAAGGTCAGAATTTGTAGGCTCAAAGTACATTTGGGGCAGGTGCCAGCTTGTAATTGATGCTAATTCACGGGCCGGTATGGGTGCATAGAGTGTGGGTTTTTGACCTTTTGAATGTTTATAGCTCTGCAGTGAAAATTAGAAATCCGCATTGGGCTTGTTCGTACTTCTCCGCTTTTTTTAAGGCTATGAGGAAGGTCTTGGTGATCAATCAGATTTTCCAACAAACTGGTATCATAAAGGTGATCAATTAGATGGTATTCATAAAAAATTCAAAGGAAATGCTTTGATTGGTCAAACTCTTCTCGTACCATATCATTGCTATATCATAGATTTTCATATATATATATATATATATATATATATATATATATATATATTAGGGGTGGCAATTTTACCCACACAATCAGGTCCCCAATCCGACTTGCCCCGAACGGGGCGGATTTTCCCCAGTCACAAATGCATACGGATCGGGTTCGAGGAATTTTCTTTTGCCCCGGACTAGGGACGGGGTAGGGATGGGGTCTGCCTATAAATCCCCGAACCCGGCCCAACCCCGACTGTTATTTACAAATATACCCTTATATATAATGTGTTAAACGTATTAGACTATTAGGTTAGGAATTATTAAGTTCAGTTTGTGTTTCCTGTGTACTGTGTTTCTTCGCAAACTTACAATTCACTACAGTCCTATAGAGACTCAAAGTCCTCAGTCCTTCAAGTCTTCAACCTTCGCACAACCGCCAACCGTCGGGCGCCGCCACCACCGTAGCACAGAGTTG
Source organism: Nelumbo nucifera (assembly GCF_000365185.1). Next base: position 1,682,106 of record NW_010729083.1, on the reverse strand, counting down.
CGGCTCAATGTACATTTGCAATCATCTTCAACAGTTCAACCTTTCTCAGTCTACAATCATCTTCAACCTTTCTCAGTCTACAATCGTCTTCAACCTTTCTCAGTTTGCAATCTTCTTCAACCTTTCTCGGTCTGCAATCTTCTTCAATCTTTCTTGCTCTCCGTTCGTCCGCCGACCGCCGCATCAAGATCAGGTTCAAGCTTCTTTAGACTAAGATTCATCACGCTTAAAGTTTCAAGTATATCAAAACTCATATTATCTGCACATGCAATCCTAAGCAATTTTTCTAAATGCAAGACTTAGTACTAGGTCTTAAAAGTCACATGGTTGTTATTGTGGTTAACTACTTCCAAGATGAACGGAGAGAATTCTCCTCATCATCCAACAGTTGAGGGTTTCTGAAAGACTGCCTGCTAATTGAATCAAAACAGAACAAACAAATGGCATTTTTGGTTCTTGTAAACTGAAATTTATGTGCATTTGTGGGATGGGTACATGTCAAGGATTCCCCATCCTCAATGGGGTCGGGGATGGGGGTTGAATCTTCACCCTGATACCAGGGATGAGGCAGGGACAGGTGTGGGGATTTAAGCTACAAGGCGGGGACGGGGAGTGGGTGCCCTACCCCATACCCGCCCTGTTGCCAACCCTAATATATATCATAGATATATACATAGATTTTCTATATATGATATATGCATATAGGCATGGGCTTTGTCAAAAGAATTTAAAGCAAAAGGAGATAGGGGTGCAATTTGGGTGAGTCCTACTTGATTCAACCAAAGCTTTTGTACAAGTTGGGCTTGAGTTTTTGAACTTCGATCTGGTCTTGCATAATAAAGTTCAAGCTTAACTTAAATTAAGGCCTTGGGTAGCCCAACTTGACCTAACCCAATTTGATTCCGCCCAATATTTTATGATATACATATTTATATGTTATCAATCTATTAAGAATTAAACTACAAAACTCAACATACCCAAGCCCAAACCCAACCCGAGATTTGGGTTAAGCTCAAGTTAGGCCTGGGTTGGTACACTCAAGCTTAACCTTGAATTGGGTTAAGTTTGCGCTCAAGGTTTGAGACTTAGGGTTGGGCTTGGGTTGGCCCTCAACCCAACCCAACTCAACCAAGTTGCACCCCAATAAGGAGCATTATGACTTTTCTAATTGGATTAGGGGATTTTGTCTAAGGCTAATAATTTTGTTATTTTTTAATTTTATTAACAAATTTGTAAGGTCATTTTATTTCCTAAATGAAATCTAAATAGATATCAAAATAGTCTAGATTCAGCATGCCTTTTAAAGAAGATAATTAAATTCCTAACATGTCTTTATTTCTAAAAAAAATAGAATAGTTATCATAAGAAGATTGCCTTTGAAGATTGACGTTATTCAATAATAGCTATTAAAAAAAGGGATTATTATAGATAGAGGTTGATTTTATCTATTTAAGAAAATAATTTACATAGGAAAGTAGAAAGATAGTTGCAACGAGCAAAAAGAGGATAATGAATTACGTATTAGGGTTCTACTTTATTAGGGTATTACTTTATTAGTATCTTGTATTTAGTATCTCAACTTTAAAGCGTGCTAGTGCAATACTTTAACTTCCCAAAATTGCCATTTTAGTCTAAACCTATTAATGGTTGTTAGAATGGATAGTTAAATTACCAAATTACTCTTTTGTTGTCATAAATAATCAAATATATCTATAAAATTAGTGAGTTGATCTCTTCCATATACCAATTGTTGCTGCCAAGAATAGGGCCGAAAGCAACAAGATAAATATGCTTCCTTAACTGAAGCTGATGTATCCAACCTGAGAGTAAGAGAGCATGCGTCAGAGGCCCCAAGTGTTATTCTCGAGGCGGAGACACTGACAGCCAAGTTAGTCAAGTATATGAGAGGGGTCGGATGAGGTCTGAGACGAGGTCACTCAAGAGCTAATAAGCAAGAGAGCAAGAGTGAACAAGATCCATTACCTCGAGGGGGGCACCCCTATTCATACTTGACCTTGCCTTGGGAGTAGTTGGAGGTGATTTAGTAGTGGGCGGCCAGGATTGCATCCGATCGATGCCACATTGCGCCATCCTAGGCCTTGCCCCATGCGCCTATATCACTTGCTCCCCACTCTTGAGGCCGTAATGGATGAGGTCCAATGGAGGGTTGAGCGGAGACCTCGACTTCGGACAAAGAGAGTGCCACGATGTCATTGAAAGGAATTGGAAGGTGCGTCAGGCGAAGGCCTCAGCTTGGTTGAAGAGAGCATCATTCAGAAGTACAAAAGCATTGGCCTCAACTGGTGAGAGCTCCACTTGGTCGTCCAGTGGCAGTTGCTTCGTCGTTGACTCCGCCTCTTAGGAGAATCACAGAGGGTTGAGGGCGAAAAGCCATGTCCTATACGGGTGTAAGAAGTCCGCGTTCATTGGTCGTGTTCTTCACGGGTGTCATCGTGGATCCGTACGTGGTACGGGCATTAGCGTCAACTGACCTTGACCATGCGCAAGATAGGCGACGGGTTGGTTGGCCGTGGTTGTATAAGAGACGAGTGACGGATCGGTTGATCGTGGTCATACGCAAGATGGGCAACGGGTCACCCGGGTTGGGTTGCTTCTGATCTGGGATTGGCGGGCGAACCGACTAACTCGCTCGGTGTCGTTTCACATTCCCAAGGTCGACGCCATGTGGCACGCATCAGTTTGGACTGTTAGGTCAACTGCTTCACGGCGGTTGGATCATAGAGATCTGAGCTGTTTGTTTCCCTTTAAATAGGGTCGTTGGTTGAGGTGGTTGCTACCATTTGCTTGCTTTCTCTTAAGTCTTCAGAGACTTCGACCACCTACTAGCCAAACCCTTAGCCTTCTTCTTCAACTCAGACTACTAGGTAAAGTACTTCTTCCATAGCCATGTCGTATTCTGACTACAGTCCCAAATGCTATGAACTTCCTGACCTCTCAGACACTAGCATGCCCTGTTCCACCTCATCTAGTAGTGAGAGTCCTAGTAGTGGGTTTAAGGGCTCACCTCGAAGACTAGAGGTCCAGGTACTGAGGGTGAGAACTGCTCCTAAAGGCGCCGAGTGCGACTGACGAGGCGATGAGTCTCCCGATGAAAGTAATGGTTCTACGAGGTTGAGGGGCAACAACATTGGGTATGCCTTGGCGCAACCCGAAGTGGTGGAGTTTGAGGAAACTGAGGACCTGAGCCTTGATGACATAGCCGAGGCCGAAGGCCGAGGCATTACAATGATGCGCTATCTGCGCTTTGACCTGGATAGCGAACTAAGCAAGGAGCAAGTGAGGTCCCTTGCTGAGGTGTACCATATCCTCAAGGCCTATAGGCTTAGAGTTCCCAATGTAGGCGATAGACCATGGCAGCCAGCAGAGGGGGAGGTGTGCATGCATGAGCACTACCTCCACTTCGGCCTCTGATCCCCCATTCCTCCTCTCGTTTGCAAGCTCCTGAGTTGTTATAACCTTTCCCTCAGTCAGCTAGCCCCCAACGCCGTTAGGACTATCATAGTTGTGTTGGTGATGGCTTGCCTCCGAGGTGTGTATGTGACCGTGAACATATTTTGGTGCATGTTCGTCCTAAGAAAGCACCCTGCTGGGGAAGGTCTATTCTACTTCCAAGGCCGACAAGGTAGAGTGATTGACAACCTGTCATCCATCCATAACTGGAAGAAGAAATACTTCTTCGTATCCTATCCGGAGGGTTGGCCTTTCAGGCCTGACTAGGGGAAGTTGGATCTTGTGGCCAAGAGGATACCGCCTTATAATAACAACGAGGAGGCCGATGTGATGACCTAGATTTGGTTGTCAGGGATGATTCACGCTGAGCCCTTGGTGGGGGAGGACGCCTTGGTATGGGCTGGTCTCAACCCTACTCGCTTCGGTAGGGGAACTCTTGTTGTCGGCTATACACGTCATCTTCCCTCCTTACTTTGCTTCGTGTACTAACATGCCTTGTGGTTTTTTGTACAGATGCAGGGCAACATCAAGGACAAGATCATGCAGATGGCGAAATCCAACAAGAGAACTTCGGGTGGGGGTCGTCAAGGAAGCTGACGACGAGGGAAGCTATTGCCGCGAAGGAACCGCCTCGAGCGATGACTCCCGTTGAGGTTGAAGGAGCGTCTAGCTGAGGGTGCTACCGGGAGCTCTTGTCCAGTTGAGGGCACTGCCGGGGGCTCGCATCCAGCTGAGGGCGCTGCCCAAGGCTCGCGGTAGTTGAGGCCTCATTCTTCAGATTTCCGCAACGAGATGTCGTTGGTGGCACAACGTATCTTCCACCCTCATTGGAATGTTCAAGAGGGCGACACTCTGAGCACCCCAAGGGTCGGCCGAGCTCTGGTGACTGGGATGCTTCTGGATGGGGACAGGCAGTCCTGGACCCAGGTGAGCATCTAGGGTGTGCGGGACACCCTTTTGGATAGCTTGGTCGAGGTAAGATTCCTTTCCTTGAATTCTTAGTCAAATTTCTCTTCTTTGCTTTTTCTTAACTAATGGTTGCTTGTTCCCTGCAAATGTCTCCAACTGTCGTCGGCCTTTGCAACAAAGTCGAAGTCCTCCTGCACCAACTTAGGACTTCGCAAGAGGAGAAGGAGTAGTTGGAGTGGCGGTTAACCGAGGCCGAGAATGGTCGAGAGACTGCAATTCACGCGGCACGTGAGGAGTGCAACCATCGAAAGGAGATGGAGGCTGAGGTCTCAGCCAAGAGAGAGCAGTTGCGCGCTACCTGGGCCTCTCTAAGCGAGGCTAAGGAGAAATGAAAGGAAGCCGAGGAGAAGCTAAAAGAGGCTGAGGAGAGAGTAGAGGAGGCCTCGACCTGGGCCATTGAAGAATGGAATACTACTAAGGCCTATGAGACTGAGATGGCCAAGTTTGGTGTCGTCTCTTACTTGGAGGGCATCAAAGATACAAAGGCCAAGGTGTTGGCTCTACTGCCTGATTTCAACATTAGTCAGTTGGGAGTTTAACTTGATTCGACAGTTGAGGAGTCAAGGCCATCCGATGTGGTGCAGCCCTCTAAGGGTCAGGTCAGTGATGAGCAGCTTGCATGGCCCAAAGCTATGAACGGGTAGCCTACATAGCCCGAAGCTGCGGACGAGCATGTGAACGTCAAAGCTTGAAGGCGCTCTTCGTGGGACCACCTTTTGTCTATCCTCCTATAGCTCCAAAGTCTCGACCTCCCCCAATTGAGGTTGATTTTTTGTAGAGCTTAAAGTGATAATGAATGAAACGAATGAATTTTTTTCCTAACTTGTGTCTTTTCTTTCTCTTTTTTATTTCTTTCCCTTCTTTCCTTTCCTTGTTATGCTAGGAGTTGATGCCCCCCCTCCGAGAGGTCACAATTCACAAGTAGTAAAAATTCGTTGTCTTTTACTTAGCCACTTGCTTACGACTTTAAGTTGAGGAATCTAGGCCGAGGTCAAGCTTTGCTGCCGAGGGTTTGGGGCCCCTTTCCTTAGCGAGGGGAAAGGGAGGTGATTGCCTTAGCTCTCTTGGCTTGCTCTTCATCCCCGTCAAGGTAGTTAGGCCAAGTCTGAGCTTCACCACTGAGGACTCGGGGCCCCTTTCCTTAGAAAGAAGGAAGGGGAGGCGATTGCCTTAGCTTGCCTAGTCTAACTTTCCTTAGGGACTTAGTGAATGGACCCGCGTGCAGTTGAGGCTCAACAAAATGGCACCTGGCTGAGGTTATAGAGCATTCTTGCCTTAGCGAAGTAGCTTGCTTGTTTTAGTGTATTTGTTCATTAGGTAGTGGGCCATCATTGCGGGTCGATGTCGTGGCCGAGGTCCTCGAGGTAGTTTGCCTAAGCGAGAAGGCGAGTAGGTGTATGACTGGTGTGTTTGGAAGTGTGTCGTTGAGCATTTCGGAACACTAGTTTAAATATTTATAAAATTTTTTGACTCTTAAATAAATACTAACGTAGTAAATGGACGAGAACAAGTCATATCCACAGGGGAGCAAGGGAAAATTAATATACACTCAAATCCAGACAAGATAACACAAGAGGGAAGTGCAGAAATATAAAAATTAATTAATTAAACTGAGAAAAATATAGAATTTGAGCAGTACTAAAAGTTAAAAGTGCATAAACATAAATAAATACAGAAATAAATTAACAAAAGAAATGAAATAAAAATCTTTAATTTGATCATAGGTAGCAGTCTCCAGATATCTCCTTTGACCCTTGAACTTCTCGAGCTAAGCCTTCCATGTTACCTGGCCGAATTGCAGATCTGCAAAAAATAAAACGAAGATCAAACGGAATGAAAATAAATTGCAGAAAATAAATAACGAAACTGGAATTGAAAGAACAGAAATTAAAACTAAAATAAAGTAAAAGTGGTTGGGATCCGATTCCAGAGGTGGCAGTAGTGGTGTTGGCGAACTGTAAATAGGAACCCCTCCTCTTGCCTGGGCATCCTTCTCTTCCTCTACCCTTGAACTTCTCAATATCAGCATTCCATCTTACTTGGGGGCAAAATCCAACCCTTTCTTAAGAGCTCTTGGGTCGTTTTTATAGAGAAGGGTGGATACAATTGGGATTAGAGAGAAAGAGGGGGTGGCAGCTGGGTTTTAGTAAAGTTATGGGTGCCCTAGGGTTTCTAATGGAGGGTTGGGATGATTCTGGGGTGATCCTAGGGCTGAGAAGAAAAGAAGAGGGTGCCCAATATTATATAGGGCTGAGATTTGGGCACCTAGAAATGAATGGAGGAGATTGAGGCGCCTAGGGTTGAAAGGTGGAGATTAAAAGAGGTGGGTTGCACCCTAGAGTGGATGGCTAAGATATAAGATGGAGTGGAGGGCTGAGATCTAGTGGTGAGGGGTTGAATGGTGAGGATTAGTAGTTAGGTGGCGCCCTAGGGTTTAAAAGTTGCAAAAAGAGTGCCCTAGAATGAGTGGTCGAGATTAAAAGAGGTGGAAGGTGGAGACTAAACACCTAGGGGTGGCTAGGGTTTACTAAGAGTGAAAAGAATGGGTTAAAAGGAGCCCTAGGGTTTGCTAAGGCGTGGGGAACATGCTAATACAGCAGGAGGGGCGCCAAACTGGGTTTAGCAGATAGGAGGCGCCCTCCTGCTCTCAGTTTTTCACAAAAACACTCCCTCTCTCATCTGGACTTCACACCAGCTTCCCAAAAGCTGTATTTCAGCCATGAAAACTTCCCAGTTTTGCACAGAGACCCTCAGAGGTCACAACATTGAATTTAAATGTGAAAATGACATACTTTGACTATTCTAAGGCCGAAAATACCCTTGAAATGATGCCCTTAAGTTATCAAAATACAGAGTTATCACACCCCCAAACTTAACCATTGCTAGTCCCTTAGCAATGTAGCCTTAAAATTGCACTAAGCATAGAGATCCTTCCCATCTCAAGATCATCCCTGACAGAATTAGTCAAGTATCCTGATTTCAGAATTCTCAAACTCTGTAGAGATCGGTATTGGGCTTAAGGAGTAAAATTGTCTTATTTTGAATATTACAAAAACTTTGCTTAAAAATCTTATTTACCCTTCCATTTGCAGATTGTCTTGATACTTTGAGATTGATTTTTAAAATCAGACATGTATTTTTCTTATCATTTCTGATAGTGGATTTCTACCCCTAAACTTGATTTGTACACTTATTTCTATTGTTACCTTCCACTGTTTGACGCGAATCTCGACACTTGCCTTAGGTGAAGAGACCTGATTACTAAGTGTTAGGTGATTGTCTTTGGTGTTCCCTTTCCCGTTTGACGCGAATGTCAACACTTAACTTAGGTGAAGAGACCCGGTTACTAAGTCTAGGGAGTCTATTAACCCTTTTTTTTGCAAACATTGTTTAGGGTAGTCCACTGTTTCTAACAATTTGTAGAATTTTTATCTAATTTCTCTATCTTTTTCTTCTTATCTTGGCAGGGGCAAACTTGGGAATATTTTTCAATTTCTAAACGGTTTTGACAATATTCAAATAAGATTAATTTTGACTCTTATCACTTGCTACCAATTTCTACAAAATTCAATATTCTTTTACCAGTTTCTTCAACTTTTCTGTTTGGGAATTTCTTTTAATGGAATTTTTTTTTAAATTTTCAGTGAAATTTTAATTCTACATATTTAAAGGCTTAGCTTCTCAATTTTTCAAAATTTTCTCTCTTTCCTCACCCCCAACTTAAATGCCATTGTCCTTAATTGCAAGACTAGAATGATGCAAAAAGGATTTGGGCCAAAGGGAACAATGAATAGGGCTTCCCTGAGGGGTTCAAGGTCTGCCACTTGGTCTCGAATCAAGAGAAGAAAATTTAAATCCTAAAAACAAAAAAAAACTACGTTGGGTTGCCTCCCAACCAGAGCTAAGTTTAACGTCTTCAACTAGACGCATTTACTCACTTCTTCCATCTAAACTCTTGGACTCACTTTCTTCTTCATACCAACAAGGCTCAGACTGGGCTAACCAAGGGGTAGATAAGTTATTCACAAGATTGTCCACTATGTCCACATTGCATTCATCTTCCCCTAGGTTTGGATACTTGGAGGCACTGAAAACATTCAACTGGACCTTCTACTCCCAAAATGAGATGTCCATTTTCCTCGACTTGCAGTTTATATTTGCATTGGCCATTGCTAGAAACGGTCATCCTAAGATTATCGGGTTATGGTTCAGTTCTTTAGTTGGGGTCATGTCTAGGACAACAAAGTTTATAGGGAAATAACAGTTCTCTATCCCGACAATGACATCCTCGATAACACCTCGAGGGGTCTTGACCGACCGATTAGCGAGTTGTAGATTTACCGGGGTAGGTTTCAACTCGTTGATCCTGAATCTTTCGTAAATGATGGACAGAAGCAGGTTTACACTGGCCTCAAGATCTAATAGGGCCCGATCAAAGGTGATTCTAGAGATGATACAATTGATGAATGGAGCACTCGGGTCTTTCATCTTCTGGGGAAGTTGGTTCAGGAGGACCGCACTCACATCTGCTGAGAGCATCACTTTTTGTGGGGCCGATCGTCGTTCCCTCTTTTGGGTGCATAGCTCTTTCAGAAACTTGGCATAAGTCGGGGCATGTTGGATTGCATTGAGGAGAGGGATGTTAATGTGTACTTGTTTGAAGAGTTCCCTGATCTCCTCGTTGCGAATCTCTTTCTTTTTTCGCAATGACCTGGCTATGAGTGTGATTGGAAAGGGGACCACAGGTTGGTTCACTTTAGGCTCTTCTTCTCCCCCCCCCCCCCATTCTTCTTCTTCCCCCCCAACTTTAGGGTTTTCCGACTCCTTTCCTTCTTCAAACTTTTCTTCTTCTCATACGGGTCTTCCAAAATTATCCCACTCCTTAAAGTTGTAACAAATTTAGCATTTTCGAATTGGGGATTNTTGAAGAGTTCCCTGATCTCCTCGTTGCGAATCTCTTTCTTTTTTCGCAATGACCTGGCTATGAGTGTGATTGGAAAGGGGACCACAGGTTGGTTTACTTTAGGCTCCTCTTCTTCTACGTTTTCTCTTTCTTCTTCTTCCCCCCCAACTTAGGGTTTTCTGGCTCCTTTCCTTCTTCTTCACTTTTCTTCTTCTCATACGGGTCTTCCAAAATTATCCCACTCCTTAAAGTTGTAACAAATTTAGCATTTTCGAATTGGGGATTCTTAAGAGGTGGTTGAATTTGTTGAGGAAAACCCGGTGGCTGATTCCTAGGGTTTGCAACCAGTTGACTCGGTAATTGCTCCACTTCTCTCCTTGCATTAGCTTCGGCTAGTTGTCCTATTTAGCTTTCTAACCTAGCATTGGACTACTGCTGATTAAGGATCAATGGCTGAAGCTGCATGAATTGATCATCTATTGAACGGGATTGCAGAGGTTGTGGGTAACCCTGATACGGTTGAGTCGGTTGATTCCTAGGGTACACCTACTAGAACTGACTTTGTACTGATGGCCTCTGAAACTGCTGGGCCATGAAGTTGGACGGATGCTGATATTGCTGGGACTGTAGATTGTTGATGTGTCCTCAAAGAAGTTAGGGTGATTTCTCCACCCAAGGTTGTAAGTATTGGAATATGGATCATTGTTGGGCCTTGAGAAACTCTGGGCTGCCTGAACTTGTTCTTGGATAAAGGGTGGAAATTGGGCCGCCGTAGGACGGTCATCAACCTGGTGGGCTGGACTGGCACAAATGGAACACACTTCGGGATAGGTTCTGCCTATAGGATATAACTTTCTAAGGAATTCTTGTTGCATTTCTGCCCAAGTTCTAATGGGTTTCCCTATTGTCCCTAACCAGTGCTTGGCCTTATCCTTCAAGGAGAATGGGAAAAGAGTCAATCTAAGGGCATCGTCATTGAAATTCTGGATCCTTACAGTGGAACATATTTCCAGAAACTCGTTTGTGTGCTTGTATGGATCCTCACTCGGGTTCCCATAAAAAGATGGGAGCATCTGGATTGTGCTTCACTTAACCTCATATTGTAAAGCTTGAGTATCTAGTAACTGAATGTAGGATGAAGGGTTGTATTGGGTTGGAGTGAAGTATTCCTTCAACTTTCTGGGTTGGGCATCATTGATTCCGGCCATTTGGTTGCGGCGTTAGTGATGGAGACATCTCTCTATTTCAGGTATGGGTTCTACAGTTTCTCTCCTTAGAGATCTCCTTCCCAACATACAACTCAAAAGTCACTTTTCTTCTTGTTTAAATTTGAATTTTAAATTTTGAGTTTAATTTCAATTTTGGATTTTGAAATTTAAATTATAAAATTTAAACTCAAATTTTGAAACTTTCTCCCCTTTTTATGTTTTTATTTTTTTTTCAATTTTTAATTTCTTTTTCTAAATTCGAAATTTAAATTTTTGAAATTAAATTCAAATTCAGATTTTGAAATTTAAATTCAAATTCAAATTTTTAATTTTTTTTTTTAAATTGCAAGCAAATCAACCACACGACACCTAGGGCTGACTTAGGCTTTCCTAAACTACTGGTTCAACCAATGTGAATTCTTTTAGATTCACTTGGAATTACACCACTTCCTTTGGTTAGCTAGGTAAGAGGTGGGGATGTGGGAGGCTCCCCTTGCTCTCGCAAGGACCTAATTAGGTAACCAAAAAACCCGCTTAGGTGTAGCCGTTTAACCTCTTTCAATAGACACCAATTGCCGGTTATGGAAAGTAATTACAAGCTTTCCTAAAATTCAGCACATCTTTGAACCAAATGTGAAGCTTCCCTAAAGGATCTTGCTATCCAAATTTTAAATTAGGGTTAATGTGAACCGCACGTGAAGGGTGGTGATCTTTGGGCCAAGGAAGGGTGATGAAATCCCCACCTTATCTTATTTAAGTTGGATGCTCTTAAAATGGATTAACGGAAAGACAAAATAAACACAACAAATGCAACTAATTACAATGCATGAACAATTATTTCTAAAATGCAATTCAGCAGTATAACATAAAAGAATAAAATAAACTAAGCACAAGAAGCAATTAAAATAAAAAGAAACCTAGCACATTCACAAATAACAAAATAACTTTAGCAATTAAATAAATATATATGATGCATGCTCTAGAATATGAAAACCTAAATGTTGGAATGCAAAAAATATTTTTTTTTCGATTTATTTATTTATTTTTTCTTTTTTTTTTTGAAATTCGAAAATTTAAATTTAAATTTCAAATTCAAATTCAAATTCAGATTTGAATTAAAATTCAAATTCAAATTCAAATTCAGATTTGAATTAAAATTAAAATTCAAATTCAAATTCGAAATTTAAACTCAAATTAAAAAATTTAAACAATTTCCTATTTACGATTAATTATTCAATTAAATAACTAAAAAAAGGAAATTAATTAAAGCAACAATTAATTATAACAAACAAAAAATAAAAGAAATAATTATGCTAAAAACGTAATCAACTACTACCAAAATAAATTCTAACAAGAAAATTGCTATTCTAAAAATTAAACAGAAAATAAAATAAACAAAAGAAAATTATGCGGCAATAAATAAAATAAAATAAATGAATTTTTTTCTGTTTTTTATCTGAAATAAAAGAAAAAAACAAACCTAATAAGACAAGAATTCGAACAAGAAATTAAAATAAAGAAAGAAAAATGTATCTAGAAACAAAACGGAAGAAAAATAAGACTAAAAATAAATAAATTGGTCCTAGAGAAAAAAATTAATTAAAAATTCGAAAATCAATATTCTACCAAAAAAAAAAGAGTTTGAAAATAAAAAAATAAAAGTAAAATGGAAAAATTACACCTGAAATACAATCCAATTTCTCTTATCTTCGTCCCACAGTCTTGTAACGCTCCGGTACCCCACCTTTCGCTATTCCATCTTACAGAATCAAAGAGAAACAAGAATTAAAATGAAATAATGGATCAAGTAATAAAACGAAAAAAAATAATGAAAAGATCCGGATAAAGGAAATAATTTTTTTTTTCCGTTGCTTCCCCGGCAACGACACCAAAAACTTGGTGTGTTCGGAAGCACGTCGTTAAGCACTTTAGAACACCAATTTAAACATTTATAAATTAATACATACTCAAATCCGGACAAGAGAACACAAGAGGGAAGTACAGAAATATAAAAATTAATTAATTAAACTGAGAAAAATATAGAATTCGAACAGTACTAAAAGTTAAAAGTATAGAAACATAAATAAATACAGAAATAAATTAACAAAAGAAACAAAATAAAAATCTGTAATCCGATCAGAGGTAACAGTCTTTGGATCTCTCCTTTGACCCTCAAATTTCTCGAGCTAGGCCTTCCATCTTACCTGGCCGAATTGCAGATCTGCAGAAAATAAAACGAAGATCAAACGGAATGAAAATAAATTGCAGAAACTAAATAACAAAACTGGAATTGAAAGAATAGAAATTAAAACTAAAATAAAGTAAAAGTGGCTGGGATCCGATTCCAGAGGTGGTAGTAGTGGTGTTGGCGAACTGCAAGTAGGAACCCCTCCTCTTGCCTGGGCGTCCTCCTCTTCCTCTGCCCTTGAACTTCTCAAGATCAGCCTTTTGTCTTACTTGGGGGCAGAATCCAATCATTTCTCAGGAGCTCTTGGGTCCTTTTTATAGAGAAGGGTGGATACAATTGGGATTAGAGAGAAAGAGGGGGGCAGCAGCTGGGTTTTAGCAAAGTTATGGGCGCCTTAGGGTTTCTAATGGAGGGTTAGGATGATTCTGGGGTGATCCTAGGGCTGAGAAGAAAAGAAGAGGGTGTCCAATATTATGTAGGGCTGAGATTTGGGCACCCAAAAATGAATGGAGGAGATTGAGGTGCCTAGGGTTGAAAGGTGGAGATTAAAAGAGGTGGGTTGCACCCTAGAGTGGATGGCTGAGATATAAGATGGAGTGGAGGGTTGAGATCTAGTGGTGAGGGGCTGAATGGTGAGGATTAGTAGCTAGGTGGCACCCTAGGGTTTAAAAGCTGCAAAAAGAGTGCCCTAAAATGAGTGGTTGAGATTAAAAGAGGTGGAAGGTGGAGATTAAACACCTAAGGGCGGCTAGGGTTTGCTAAGAGTGAAAATAATGGGTTAGAAGGCGCCCTAGGGTTTGCTAAGGAGTGGGGAGCATGCTAATATAATAGGAGGGGCGCCAAATTGAGTTTAGCAGATAGGAGGCGCCCTCCTGCTCTCAATTTTTCACAAAAACACTCCCTCTCTCAGCTGGACTTCACACCAGCTTCCCAAAAGCTACATTTCTGCCATGAAAACTTCCCAGTTTTGCACAAAGACCCTCAGAGGTCACAACATTGAATTTAATTGTGAAAATGGCATACTTTGACTATTCTAAGGCCGAAAATACCGCTGAAATGATGCCCTTAAGGTATCAAAATACAGAGTTATCACACCCCCAACTTAGTTTGGGGGTAGCCGACTGATGCTCATCGGCCTAAATACCCTTGTCTCTATCCAATCTTGTCTTCAGTCCCTCCAGGATGGTTCTGTTGGTGACGTCGAATAGGCCATTAGTTTGGGGGTAGCCAACTGAGGTGTACTGCTATTTGATGTTGAGGCTCGTACATCATTCCCTGAACCTGGCGTCATCAAACTACTTACCATTGTCGGTGACAAGCATGTGGGGGATGACGAAGTGGCAGATGACATTCTTCCAAAAGAAGTTTTAAATCATTTTCTCCATGATGGTCGCCAAGTGCTCGACTTAGACCCACTTGGTGAAGTAGTCTATTGCGGTGATGAGGTATTTCCTATTCCCAGTGCCTTCAGAGAAGGGTCCAAGGAAATTCATTCCCTACTTGGCAAAGGGAGATGGGAGATGTTGGATTCATTTCCTATTCCCATAGACTGCTGAGGGCCGAGAGGATTGTGGTTGGCTGATGGGAGATGTTGGATTGTCTCTGGCATCATTCACACTTTTGCACTAGCTCGGTGCATCCTTCTATATGGTCGGCCAAAAATACCCTTGCCTTAGTGCTTTCTGTGCACACTTGCTTGGATTAAGATTCATATTGTATTTCCTCAACACTACAAAGGTCTCACCGAGGTCCGAGGTGTGTTGGTCGGCCTTCAAGCTCTTTACTACCATGTCGTTGATGTTTCTTCCCATTTGGTCCTTGAATAGTTTGTTCACTAGTCATTGGCAGGTCGCTCCATGAAGCTTAATAGCTTGTACCCTAAGGTGGCATCGATGAGGTGGTCAATCCTTGGCAATGGAAAGCTATCTTTGGGACAGGCTCGGTTGAGGTTTGTGAAGTGAACACAGGTCGCCATTTCCCGTTAGCCTTCTTAACCATGACCACATTGGACAACCAGTTAGGGTAGTGTACCTCTTTGATGAGTGACATGTATTTGCTGATGGATGGGGCCGACGACTTCTTATCAGCGTCTTTGTTTTGTTGTGGTGGCCATGGCCGCGGCCGTTTCTATCCTTTCTCTTCTTCTCCGAGGCCCCTCGGTTGGGGTCAGCCTTGTTCTCTTGGAGGCGCTCGTCGAGGCCTCCTCAGCGGTGATGTACTTTTGCACCTTCTTCAGGAATTCCACCTTGTTCTTGGGCAGTATTTTGGAAATGGACCAATTGAGGGGTCCAAGTTGGAGGCCGTTTGTGGTGGCACACTTGGAGACCCGTAGAGAAGCATGAGTACTCGAAAACTCTTCAAGTGGTCGTCCGGGTCGGTGGTTCCATCGTATGTCTCCAACGTGGGGGCCTTGAAGTGAGGTGGGAGCGACTTTGAGGCGATGGAGTCAGTGAAGGCATCCATCCTGGTGGACGAGGGGTTTTGACTGGTGGAGGCATCATCGTGACCCTCTTCACCTGTTTGATTTCATCTTGAATGTCATTGATCTACGCCTATAGGTCGCCAAAACATCGGTCAATGGGAGCCTGGGCCTCGTTGGAGTTTTCTCTGAATGAAATGGGTCGGCCCGGTTCCTGGAGTTCTTGGATGTTGGTATGTCCTAGGCATTTCGGGCCCAACGATTGCTGAGGAGATCATGCAGGTCCGATACTGGTGAGGGAGAGGGGTATCATTGGCTGCCAACCCTTAGAGGAGAATTGTAGTGACCAGAACGCCCGCTGTCATCCCGGTTGCTCTCTACATGGTGGTAGCTTTCATGGTCCTGGCGGTTGTTTCAGGACCTACCTAGATAACTCCTTGTTGGCTAGGTAGGCAGGCTGTCTTTAATGGGGGCTTGCTCGCCCGTCATCTTTGCGAGGGCCGATGGGGAGTTGGACCAGTGGTGCATGAATGGAGCGTCCACTGTGCTGTCACTGGCTCCCAACAGGGTGGCCGCCTTGTGGGTGGCCTCTTATTGGGCACCCCACCTCGTCTAGTCTCTGAGTTATGTTGTCCAATCTATCGAGGACCATTCTGAATTGGTCAATGGTGACTAGGTTCTGAGTGTTTGAATTATTGTCTTGTTTATCAACCATTTTCTTTGGAAGCTTAGTTGTTTGAGTTCAATGTTTTCTTGGGGGAAGTCTTGAGAGAGGTTCCCACAGATGGCATCAATTGTTACTACCAAGGATGGGCCCGAGGGCAACAAGGTAAATCTGCTTCCTTAGTCGAGATCGATGTGTCCAACCTGAGGGTAAGAGAGCACGCATTAGAGGCCCCGGGTGTTACTCCAGGGGCAGAGACTCCGACGGTCAAGTTAGTCAAGTGTATGAGAGGGGTCGAACGAGGTCTAAGACGAGGCCACTCGAGAGCTAATAAGCAAGAGAGCAAAAGTGAACAAGATCCATTACCTAAAGGGGGGCACCCTTATTTATACTTGACCTTGCCTTGGGAATAGTAGGAGGTTATTAGTAGTGGGCAGCCAGGATTGCATCCGGATGATGCCACGTAGCACCATCCTAGGCCTTACCACATGCACCTAGATCACCAATCTATAAAGAGCACGAAGTATCCTCATATTTGTAAGGTCATCGGTGACTTGGCCTCTTTCATATCCCGCCTATATTGAGTCAAGGAATTCTTTACTATGACTCCAAGGGATGACTCTGAGATGGCATTGTAGCAGTTTTGAAAGGAGGTGGACCGGTGATGGATTTAGGACTACTCACCGTTGACCGTTGTTTAGGTTTAGTCTTATTGAATAAAACGATGAACATGGTCTTCTTTTGAATGGGCAATTTTGGTATTTGAAAGTTTTAAATCGTATGTGACTATGCATGCATCAAATAACTAACATGGGGCTAAAGTGATATTTTTTAAGTTCAAGTACAATAGTGAGACATTTTAAAGTTGGGGTAATAAAATGATGTTACTCTCATATTACAGGTAATAATATGTAATTTACCCTAAAATTTAGTAACCATACGAGTATAACTCTGGTTTTGAACAAAGGTCCTCTCTGTCGTGTCCACTTATATGTTTAAAACCAGGGTTTTTAAAACTGAACTGGACAATGAATCGGTCAGGGGTCCAGTTCTTAGGTTGAATGGTCCGATCATTTGAACTCAACGGATGACCTGTTTTGACAAAAAAAATAAAAACCGGCCAAACCATTGAATGATTTGACTGCCCGGGACAGTGGTTTACTGACCAAATCAACGGTTTTTGGAGAAATAACAGTTCTGGGGTAAAATGACTTGACCAGTTCCCGGTTTTTCTGATCCGATCGTCGGGTTTAGAAAACCATGCTTAAAACACATTTCCACTATTCTTTATTTATATTAGAAAACCTTTCTCCACCATCCAATAAGCATAGTATAAATTTGCTTTAATTAGAAACTTAGGTTGTATTTGGTACCATTGCCACTTCTACTTGCAATGTTTTAGGTTTGTCAATTCAAATTTTTGAGAAATTGTCTTCTCATATCACATTAGATTACCACTTCAGCTAAAAAAATATAGGCATTGGTTTGGGTGTTGGCATTTTATGAAACACCAAAATTGACATTTTTTTGAAGAAACGACAATGATACCAAATGTTGTATTGATAACTCAAAACATTTGTAGTATAAAAAGATATATTCTCATAAAATTTATATTAACCAACCTAAAATGTTGAAATTAAAAGTGGCAATGGTACCAAACACAACCTTAGAGGTGCCTTACTACCTACGTTAAGATTCGGCCATTTAACACATTAAAGGGGTGTATTTGACTGGTGGTATGTTTTAGAAAATTAGGCACACGTTAAAGGTGCCTGTATATTTAAGTACCTACTTATATATACCTCATTGACTTTTCAAAGGTTAAGTTTAACCTATACAATTTAAAATACAAAGATATCATTAACTGTTTATTAAATTTTCAAAATATGCCATATCATCATCATCATCTTTTTTCTTCTCATTCAAAGACCCTTGACGATAGAACCACATAAAACTGTACAAGATGTTAGATTACTCTATTCCTCCCTGGTATTGCCATCACCTCCAATGGCTGCCCATCAAAGTTGTTGCCATGACCACCAACACCAACACCACCTCCCTCTATCACCCCACCCCATAAAACCCCCAATTTCATTAAAAAAAAAAACTATAGAACCCATTGTTCCCATCTTGCTCCTGCTCCAACGGCACCACCCACCTCCAACAAATGCCAATTTGACAACGTGGCTCAACCACATTGACCTTGGCATCTTCACCCTCACCTACTACAAGGAGATCTAGTTTCTATTTGATGATGTTAAACCTGAATTTCTGGTTTCAATTGTATGCCTTGGTACTTTATGAGTCATAACTAAAAGTGTCTCTGTTTAGAGAGATCGAGCTTCCCTCTCGAGTTTTTCGAGGTTTCCTCGATCTCTCTGTTCGGTGTTCGCGTTCTGTCCTAAAAATTTCTTTTGGGGTGGGAGTCCCCCTTCCCTCGATCTCTTCATTCTTCCCATTGTTGTTCCTCCTATCTTTTCATTCGCCTTTTTCATCTGCTTCTCTCCATTATTATTTGTCTTTCTTGTGTTTTTTTTTTTCTTTTTTTTGTAGGCGTTTTGACAAAGGGGTTACTTTCTCTTGGATCCTATATTGGGCATTTGATACCAGTGGAAGTTGTTTTATATTTTTCCATCCATGGTAAAGTCCATTCACGGTTCTCCGGCAGATGCATTTCATGGTCAGTTCCATTCGTAGTTCTCCAACGGATGCAGTTATGGAAGACAGTTATAGTCTTTGGTAATGGTTGCAATGTTTGGGCTTTGCCATCTTTTGTGGATCTACCCCAAACATCCTATTACCGGCTCTTTGCAGCCTCTTTTGGGAACCTCTCCTGTCCTTTCTTTTGCCATTTGTGGTCGATTGGAGTTGTGCTTATCTACTTCTGTTAGTGATTTAATTCACCACTAGACCTGTTCATAGGCCGGGTAGCCCGACGGCCCGGCCCGCACCCCGGCCGGGTTTGGTCATATAATTAGGCCCGCGGGCCTGACCTCGGGCTTAACACAGTAAGCCCGA